>JBBPMR010000488.1:0-20177 GCA_038090415.1 Rossbeevera mucosa | reverse complement strand
ACCCATACCCATGACCCACCATGGGTATCTATACCCATGCAGGTACCCACACATACCCACACCATATACCCATACCCCCAGGTATGGGTATGGGTATGGGTATCAGTTGGCTATACCCCTACCCATATCCATGGATACCCATACCCACGACCCACCATGGGTATCTATACCCATGCAGTTGCCTAGATGTATGGTTCCTGCAACAGAGAGAGCATCCGAGCCGACCGATCCTGAGTGACCTGCATTCCCAACAACCAGCTAATGGGTCCCAGATCTGTAATACGAAAGTGTGATCCTATTTCATCCTTGAAAGCATTAATAAGATCTGGTGAGCTTTCAGTTATGGTACAATCATCAACATGAGAAGTGAGAATAAGAATGTGCTCAGCTATACAAGCAACAAAGACTCCCCAGTCAGCCTCCATCCGGCAAAATCCCAAGTCAAATAAGGTATCACCGAGATGTTGGTACCATTTGAGAGTGCCCTGCTTAGAACCATAGAGGGCGATGCATAGATGAGTGACTGAGTTGCAGTCCTGCTTGTCAAAACCGGGGGGTAGTTCCATAAAAATGACCTCATTGTCATTGAGCTTCCCATTGAGAAAAGTGTTGTGAAAGTTGAAGATGTCGATATTCCAATCTTGGCGAGCAGCGATAGCAAGGGTTAGCTGGAGTGAAGTGAGGTGTGCGACTGGGGCATAGATTTTATTGTAATTCACACCATACTGTTGTGTGAACCCCTGCGCCACCAAACAAGCCTTGTACTTATCTATTTCACCAGCTGCATTCTTTTTAATCTTGAACACCCATTTACAGCTGATGATGTTGATACCCTTGCAAGACGATCAATGATGTTCCAGGTATGTGCTTCATTCAAGCTACACAGTTTGGTGTTAATCACTTCCTCCCATCACAGCCAGTCTGGATG
Organism: Rossbeevera mucosa; assembly: GCA_038090415.1. NCBI lineage: Eukaryota > Fungi > Basidiomycota > Agaricomycetes > Boletales > Boletaceae > Rossbeevera > Rossbeevera mucosa. The sequence goes on along the minus strand of JBBPMR010000488.1, from coordinate 19,249 downwards.
TGTCTTCGCTTCCTCAACAGTCACTGGCTTGAGTCCCTCAAGTTCCGCGCCCACCAGAGCAAAAACATCCTCGGCATCCTCAAGATGCTGGTCCCAAACCATCAAGGCCTGTTCGGTAGGTTCTGGTACCTCCTGGATAGACTCCATAGGCTGAACACCGGAAGGGAATAAGGTGCCACCAGTACCATCATGAGTACTGACACCACTATGCAACATTTGCAAGTATGGTAATTCAGTCTGTGAACGAGTAGCCCAGCAGATGGGTAGTGCACCTAGTGGATTGACCTCAAAATTCGGTCCAAGGTGTTGTGGTGCAGAGGCTGGAGTTGAGCTGGTTGAAGGCAATACAATTGCAGGTGAGTTATCTGTTTCAAGATGAACTGAAGCAGTCTTCTCATCATGCTTGAAGGTCACGTTGCACTCGATGATGACAATGTTGCAGTCTGCAAAATAGACATGATGAGCGGAAGACTCAGCATTGAACCCAACCCAATGTCCTTTCTGAGCACAATCATCCAGCTTTGATCTGGTCCTATCAAGTACCCAGCACTTGGCTTTCCAGACTGGTAAGTCATGAAGGTTTGGTTTCTTCTGATATAGCATCTCGTATGGGGTTTTTACATCAAGTGCTTGAGTCACTGATCTGTTCTTCACCCAGACCACATGTAACAGTGCCTCACCCCACAGTGTTTTGGGCAAGCCGCTGGCATGGAGTACTGTCTGGACACGCTCAACAAGTGTTCTATTCAGTTGCTCTGCCATGCCGTTGTGTTCTGGGGTGTCATGAGTGGTGAGTGTTTGATCCGTGCCACATCTCTGTAAATAACTGGAAATCTCGGTCGACAGGTACTCTCCACCACGATCAGAGCACAGATGTTTGATCACCATGCTGTGCTGCATCTTCAACCAGGATTTAAAATCTAGGTAAGCCAAAAATGTTTCTGACTTCACATGCAGCAACTGAATGTGTGTGTAGTGGGAGTGGTCGTTGGTGAACAAGCAGTAGTAGGAGCACTTTCCAGGTGTTTGGACAGGTGATGGGCCCCAAACATTGGTGTGTACTTCATCCCCAATGGCTGCAGAATGAGTTGGCTCATGAGTGGATCCAATAGGCTTTTGGCTGCTTTTCCATACTTGCAAGCATCACACTGATCCATAGTGTTCCAGTTTGGGTCCAGACAAACACTGGTAACCATACCCTTGGCCAGCATGTTGTGAATCATCACAACACCAATGTGAGATAGGCGAGCATGGAGATCCTCCAAGATAAGCATGGAAGTTCCTTGCGTAGCCCCTGCAGTGTCATAACTGTGCTGTATTTTATAGACACCATTAGATATGCCAATCTGCCCTAGCAAGCACTGCTTGGCATCAAAAATCTGGCAGGTTCAACCATCTAAGACAGTGCGGCAACTGGCTTGAGTGAGGTGGCTAATGGAGACAAGCATTACCCGCATACATGGAGTGTAGAGGACATCTTTCAGGATAATGTGTGATTTCAAGGTCCCATTGGGTAAGTAGATGGTAAGATCACCCTTCCCAACAGTGTCAAATGTCTTGTTGTCCACTCTTCAAATTGGCTTAGGTGGGATCATAATAAAGTTGATGAAGTGGTTATGTGCAGGAAACAGGTGCTGCAAGGCACTGCTATCATATAGCTTAGGAACAGCCGTACTATCTGCGGCAAGAGCGTGGTCCATAGGGTTGACAGAGGGAGATGCGAACCAGGCGCAATCAGATTGGTTTGAAGTTGTTGCTGCAGGTGTCTATTATGACTGGCCCGGGTAGGGTTGGTTGTAGACTTGAGGGGGACTAGGGCTAAGGGTTTGAAGTCCTAAGGTAGACACCAGAGGATGATGAAGGGCTAGGGGTCCAAAGGAGAAGGCCTAAGGATGATGAAGGACTATGGATGCTAAGTGAGCTTCACCATGAAGCGAAACACAAAGACTTGGCTGAGAAGACCAAAGGGGCAGGCCTTGGGTTGATGAAGGACTAAGGTGAGGAGCACATGCTCAGAGGGACTAGGGATAGGGATTAGGAGCAGATAGATTCAAGGGAGAATTGAGTAGCTCTAGCTTAAGGTTACAGGGTCGAGTGTCTAGGGTTTAAGTACCAAGGAGATGGAACATGATGGAACATGATGGAAGGAAATGTGTCATCCACAGTAAGGATGAGTCAGAGAAGCTGTGGATGAGTAATTGTACACTAAGCAGATGATGAAGCAAATGAGTAAGCAAGGGTTAAGGGAAGATCGGTGATCTGCAGTTATGGATGAGTTTAGAAAGACTGCAGATGACTAAAGTACTGTGAGTAAACAATCAATAAGAGAAAGGCATAGTGGTAGGCATTTATGAAGAGAGAAAGGAGAAGAGAAAAAAAAAAAGTAGGGGCAAATCATAACATTACCCCCTTTGTAGGTCTTTGTTCACCTGAACAAAGTAGTTAGAAATGACCACAAGGTTCACCAGTCATGTTAGACTCAGCAACTTCATCATAGAAGTTATCTTTGTAATTGCTGATGTCATCTCAAGCATCATATTGAGGGGGGGGAAATGGAAAGGGGGTGATTGGATGACCTGGATGATTGTCTGGAGCCTCTGGAATGATGAGAGGAGGATGAGGAGGATGAGGGGGAGATACAAGGGGTGCATCTACACAGGGGACAACTCCTTTGAATATGTCCTGGGTGCCTTCGGAGACAGAAGGGACATTGGTAGTTAGGACAGTTGACTCAAAAGTGTTCTAGTCATCGACACTGAAAGCAGGAGGAGGGGAAGAGGGGGTGTCCTCAAGGAAGAGGGTGACTTCCAGTGGCTTGTTGTCATTCCAGTTCAACATTGTCCATGGTGAGAGGTTCTTCAATGTTAAGGGAAGAAGAAGGGGTAGGGGACTTGGGGACCAGGAAAGCAGGGTCGACTCTCTCATGTTCACTTGGTTCCAAAGGGGGGATGGATTTGGAGCAGTGGAGGGCCTCAATCTCCACAGGGTTGAGTGGAGAGGAGGATGCAGAGGGGGTGGATGGTACCTCAAGGAGACCAGTTGGAGAGACTGCCTCAATCTCTGCAGGGAAGGTCTGGGGGAGCCCAGAGAGGCTGGGGGAGGCAAGGGGTGAGAGGCCATGTCAGCCAGAAATCTATTGATGTCTTCAACAAACTCCATCATGCTTAGTTGATGCATGGCAGAGAGGAGTTGTTCCTCAATGGCTTGGTGAGAGGTGGACACCTGTGAGGCTAGGAAAGCTTGGCTACCTTCCGAAGAGGAGAGCATGGCATTGACAATGGGTAGGAGGTGGGAGGAGTGAACAAAGGCAAGGTAGAGGGAGTTAAGAGGAGAGTCTAAGTTGACATGAGCTGAAATGGGATGGTGCATTCTGGAGTCCTGGAGATATGCCCTAAGGCGACGAATGGAGGGAGATAATGGTTCATTATCATGAAGGCACATGGTGTAGGTGGGAATGTCCACAGCGAGAACAGGGTGAAAGGGTGAGGGAACTAGGCAGGGGGAGTTGGGATGCCAGTGGAAGGTATCATCGGTTATGGAGGTGGGAAGAGAAGAGCCAAGTCCCATCGGGCTTGAATTATCTGACAGAGGAGCATCACTCCTAGGAAGATCAGAGGGAGAACTTGAAGCAGGAGGCGAAAGTGGTGGGGAGGTAGGAGGAAGGGAAGATACAGTAGAAAGGGTTTCAGTTGAGACATAGGACATGTTGGTTTGGTGGGGCATTTTGTGAAAAGGTTTAAAGGGGGGAAATGGTGGGATGAAGCTTTTTATAAGCAAGAAGGGCGGATTTGGCATGTTTCAGCTCTCGTTCTGGAATCCATGTGTCTTCTTCCGTGGTATACCCTTTCCATCAGATCAGGAACATGCAGTTCCTAGCAGAGCCTCTGTGGCATATGATCTGCAGTATCTCATACTTTTCTTCACCTTCTATTAGGTCTGGAGGTGGAGTAGGGAAGTTCAGACCATGTATGGAGTTTTCATGATAGGGCGATAAGAGAGAAGCATGGAATATATTGTGGATGCTCCATGTTTTGGGAAGGCATAGTTGGTAGGTGAGAGAAGATAGGACCTGGACGATGGTAAAGGGTCCTTCTTGTTTTGGAGCAATTTTGGGGGAGGTGAGGGAGCATTTCAAATTCTTGGCTTCCAACCAAACTTTATCTTCTTTAGCAAAGGGCTTGAACCCTCTGCCATGACGAGCTTTCATGACCTGTCTAGCAAGTTCATGAGCAGCTAAGGCTTCATCTCAAGCAGCAGTAAGGAATTTCAAGCAAGTTTTGATGGCAGGGAGGTTGGTTTCGGTGAAGATGGTGGAGAGGAGGCGGGGGTCAAAGCCCATCATGAGGAAGAAGGGGGACTTTCCAGTGACAGAATGAGGGCAGTGGTTGTGGGCAAATTCTGCATGGGTGATCCAATCAGCCCATGTGACAGGGTTATCTCCACAGAAGATCCAAAGGTGAGTTTCAACTTCCTGGTTGACCTGCTCAGTTTCTCCATCAATTTGAGGGTGATAGGCAGTGAAGAGGGAGAGGTCATAGCCGAGGACCTTTCCAAGCTCCTTGGCAAAGGAGGAGGTGAACTGAGGGCCATGGTCAGAGATGATCTTGTTATATAGACTGAAACATTTGTAGACTTTGTGAAAAAAGAGAGAGACAATACCCTCAGCAGTGACAGTTTTCTTGGTAAGACAAAGGATCACCCCCTTTGTAAGGCCATGGTCTACCATGACCAGTAAGGAGTTGAAGCCAGAGAAGGAGGGGAGGTTGGTGATAAGATCACAGGAGACCTGTTGAAAGGGGTAGGAGGAGGTTGATTTAATGGAGGTGAGAGGGAGGGAAGTGGGGTGGGTGTTTGCTTTGCATTGTTGGCAGGCTGAGCAGCTCTCAATATATTTGCAAATGAACTGAGTGAGGCCAGGCCACCAGTACTCAGTGGAGACGAGTTGGTGTGTTTTGAGGTAACCAGGATGGCCAGCAGAGGGATGGTCATGGGCTTGAGAGATGATGTCCTTTCAAAGGGAGGCAGTGGGGAGGTAAACACGATCTTGGTAGATGAGAATGCCATCCAAGTACTTCCAATCAGAAAGATGAGAGCGGAAGGCAGGGGGAATGGTGCCTTCAAGGCTTTGAAGAGTGTTTTGCACAAGGGAATCATTGTCTGCAACCAAGATGATTTTATTGTGAAGTGCTACATCAAAAGCATGAATGAAGAGATTGGAGGGAAGTAGGGTGACTGCCTCATTATCCTTGGGCAGAGAGGACAGTTTGTCGGGCTGGTGAGAGAGGGCATCAGGTTCTGCAAGGAGTTTGCCAGGGACATGGATTATTCGAAGGTCAAAGTCTGCCAGGTTGAGGAGCCATCTGGCTTGTCGATGGTTGAGGTTCTGAGGGGAGCGGAAGTAGGTGAGGTTCTTATGGTCAGTGAAGACCTGGGTGGGGAAGAGGGATCCTCGAAGGTAGTGTTTCCATGCCTGCAGTGCATGAATGACTGCGAGGAGTTTGTGATCATAGATGTCATAGTTTCATTTTGCAGGGATGAGGGACTGGGAGAGGTAAGAGCAAGGGTGCCAGTCTCCATTGGAGTCGGTTTGAAGGAGGATGGTGCCTATGGCATCTCGAGAGGTGTCTGTAGCAATGGCAAAGGGGGCAGAGAGGTCGGGAAGACAGAGGACCAGTTTTGAGAGGAAGGAGGCTTTCAGGAATTCAAAGGTGGATTGACAGGCAGGAGTCCAGTCCCAGGGTTTGTCTTTCTTGGTTAGGTCTATGAGAGGACGGGCAATGTCAGAGTAGTGGTCAATGAAGTGTTGATAGAAGTTGGCAAAGCCAAGGAAGGATCGAACATCTTTAACTTTGGAGGGGGCAGGCCAGGAGGTGATGCCATCCAGTTTGACTGGGTCCATTGCTAGAGTTCCAGGACGAACAATCATCCCAAGGAATTCTACTTCCTTTGTGGTGAATTTGCACTTTTCTAGATGGTGGTGGAGATCGAGTTCCTGCATATGCTGGAGAACTTGTCAAGTGTGTTTAGTATGGGAGGTGTCGTTTGGGGAGAAGATAAGGAGGTCATCTATGTAGATAACCAGCCATCCTTCGGCAATCATATCATGGAAGAAGTCATTCATGAACCATTGGAAGGTGGAGGGAGAGTTGTTCATGCCGAAAAACATGACAGTAGGCTCATAGAGTCCTTTGTGGGTGATGAAGGTGCCTCTCCATTGGTCCCCTTCTTTGATTCAAACATTGTTATACCCCCATCAAATGTTGAACTTGGTGAAGACTTTAGCTTCTTTGGGTTTATCGATCAGGTCAGAAATTAGAGGCAGGAAATAAGTGTCTCGAGGGGTATGGGAGTTCAGGTAGTGGTAGTCCTGGCAGGAATGCAGTTTCCCATCTTTCTTTTTGACAAAGAAGAAGGAGGACGCCTGGGGAGATTTGGATGGGTGGACCTTTCCACTCTAAAGGTTCTCTTCGAGGAAGGATTCTGTGGCTTTTTGTTCATCAGGAGAGAGAGGGTAGAGCTTCCCTATCTTAGGAATGAAGGTCTCGTCCAGGTTAATTGCATGGTTGTAGGGTCTAGAAGGGGGAAGGCGAGAGGAGGCTTCTTCTGAGAAGACTAATTCAAACTCGGAATACTCAGGGGGGAGGGAGACCTTGGGCTTAGATTTTTCGGCCTCCATGGCAAGATTGGTGGCAGTGGTGAAGCAAGCAATGAGAGTAGATCCCTTGGGGATGAACTTGAACCCACACCACAGGATTTGGTTGATTATCCAGTTTTCAGTGGCTTTCCAGAGATACTGGTCCTCGGTTTTGAATTCGAGGTAGTCATAGGGACTTTTGTCATGGATAACATGGACATTGACATGCTTAGGAAGCTTCAGAGGGGGGGATGAAGGTTTTTGATAATGGAAGTCATGACGTTGGAGGTCTGCAGTGTGGAGATGGTATAGGTGAGCAGACATATCAGAGGACTCTGAAATGGAGAGGGTTTGGGCTTCCCAATCAATATTAGGGTTTGTGGCCCACAGCCAGGGGAGTCCTAGGATGGTGTTCTCATTTCTGCAGTCCATGATATGGAAGAGAACCTGTTGAGTGACTCCCTTAATGTCGACAAAGAGAGTGGTGGAGAAGAGGATGTTGCCTTTCTTGTTGACAGATTGGTCAACATTCTAAATCCGAATGGGAGTTGCTAGTTTGGTCCTGAGGAGTTAGTGTTTTCAAACGAAGGACCAGTCAATGCAGGAGATTTCTGCACCACTGTCTACTAGAGCAGTGGTTTTGATGGCTTGAAGGTTGTGCAAAGGTACAATGAGATGAATGGGGATCTTCATTGCTTTAGAGGACTTTGATATAAGTACAGGAGCACAAGTAGTAGAAATAGGAGAGCCTTGCGTCGAACGAGGTCTCCTCTTTAAAAACCCCAAGAGAAAGCAGTTTTTCCAATGACTTTTTCATCATCAGAGTCTTCCTTCATGTCTATAAGGGGTGGGATATTATTCTCTTCCATTTTAGTGACCTTTTTGGTAAATCGCTTTCAGGAGGAGGTGGCTGGGGTGGTGGAGGTGAAGGCAGAGCAGAAGGAGGCATTGTGGCTGGGTTTCCTGCAATGAAGACAAAGTCCAAGTTTGAAACATTGTTCCCTTTCTTCAGGGGTGAGCTTAGCAATTTTTACCGCATCTATGTCCATAGTATTGGGATCTTTCTCTTTAGAAGAGTGGACAATGGTCTGGAGAACAAAGAGGTGAGACTGGCCTCATCCTCTGTGGAGTTTGGCAGTCATGGCGGCATGACATTGGTAGTCATTAAGCCTCTGTGCATTGGTGTACCAATCTGCAACAGTGGCGGGAACTGTCTCCATGAGGTAGACTTGTTCAGAGAGGGAGGAGGGAATGCCAGTCGAGAAGAACTGGCAGAGGGTGGCTTCTTCTTTGAGACCAGAGATGGTGACCTGGTTTTGAAATTGGGTGATGTAGGAAGTGAGAGAGGGGGAGAATAACCCATCATGCTTGGTCTCCATGCGGAAGGATGAGAGCCAAGTGAGAGCATTGGCTGCCAAGTTGGAATATTCAAAAGTCTTCTTGAACTTGTCAAAGAAGTCGCTCTAGGTTCCTAGAGATAGGAAGCCAGCAGAGAGTCATTTTGAGGTGAAGGTGTTGGCCCAAAAGTAGGCAGTATCCTTCTTCATGAGGGAGAGGGCAAATCTGACCTGTCTTTTGTCCAAATGGTAGGTATCTTTGTTAATGGTGAGGTACCTCTGGACAGAGTGTATCCAGGGCATCACCTTATTCTGTGAACCATCAAAGTCCTCAGGTTGGGCAAGGCAAAGTTCTGTGACTTTAGATGATGACATGATGCAAGGGAGAAGGAGTGGAGGAAGGCCAAAGAGAGGTTGGTGGGCAATTGGGGTAGGGAAAGAAGGAGTAGGCGGTCTGGGGAGGGTGAGGCTAGAAGATAGCTGTCTGGCTAGCTCAGTGTTGAGGGAGATAGTGTCGTCTATCTCTTGGGTCAAGGGGAGGGTAAGATTAGGGTCAAGATCAGTGTCTTCATTGCTGGTTTGGTGAGGAAGGGACTCTGGGGACTCAGGAGGTGCTTGGCCTTCTCTTCAAGAAGAGGTGGTGGCTATGGCTCAGTGGGCTGAGGATGCAAAGGGATTCTGTGGGGTAAAAGGGAGATTCCTTCCCTTAGGTCTCGAATAAGGAAGTTTGGAAGGAATGGTGAAAGCGGTTCACAACGATAGTGACCAAAGGGGAAGCTAGAGCTTTTGTTATGACTGGCCCAGGTAGGGTCAGTCATAGACTCGAGGGGGACTAGGGCTAAGGGTTTGGAGTCCTAAGGTAGACACCAGAGGATGACGAAGAGCTAGGGGTCCAAAGAGGAAGGCCTAAGAATGACAAAGGACTATGGATGCTAAGTAAGCTTCACCATGAAGTGAAACACAAAGACTTGGCTGAGGAGACCAAAGGAGCAGGCCTTGGATCAATGAAGGACTAAGGTGAGAAGCACACACTCAGAGGGACTAGGGGTAGGGGTTAGGAGCAGATAGATTCAAGGGAGAATCAAGTAGCTCTAGCTTAGTGTACAAGGAAGTGTGTCTAGGGTTTATATACTGAGAGAATGGAAGGTCATGGAACATGACTGAGGGGTATGTGTCAGCTGCAGTATGAATGAGTCATGAAGACTGCAGATGAGTAATGGTACACTAAGCAGGGCAAAGGGGAATGTATAATCCGCAGTATGGGATGAGTCATGAAGACTGTGGATGACGAAGCATGAGTAAGGGGATGACGAAGCGGGTGAGTCATCATAAGCAAGAGAAATGAGTAAGCATGAATAAGGAGATGAGTAATCTGCAGTTATGGAACAGATCAGGAAGACTGTGGATGAATAAGGGTTTAGGCCTCTAGGACAAAGGGGAAACAGAAAAGGGCAAAGGGAAAATGGAAGAGAGCAAGGGGAAATGATGCAGAGCGCAAGGGGAGTTCACAGGAGCAGGGGGAGACAACAGGAAGTCACAGTGAGTGCAGAAAAATAAAGGGGAACAACAAGAAAGGGAAAGGATAGTCCAGGAGAGATTCGAGCATAGGACTTGGTAGTCTGGAGCGAGAACCGAAAGAAGAAAAGAAACAATGAATCATAACAATGTCATTATGAAAGACTCCTCACAGCCCTCACTCAATGCAATGCAATCCATTCCTGACCCCAATTTCATTAGAGCATTGACACCATCAACATGCCTCTCACTGCCTTCACCATCCACTTTATCTTGGTCATCACAAGCATCAGTCAGGGCAAGCGTAAAGCTAGTACAAATGGTATGGACTCAGCTGCTGCATCAGAGACCAAGTGCTTGCAGCCTTTGTCTGCCCAGGTCCAAGCATAGGTGAAAGGGAGTGATGCTATGGAATGGCTTGTAAATGTACTGGAATCTATGCTTGAGTCACATAGTGGGCCTCTACCAACACTACCTCAACCTGGGGCCAGCTCTTCCACCATTCTAATGGTTTCTTCTGTTGCCATTCAAAACCATAACAATGCCAATGCTGCTGTCATCGATCAAGCCAGTGATATTCTTATGACGCTCAATCTTCCTGCAGATCAAAACTATGCTATATTTGCTTATATGCGCAATCCAGACAACATCAATAACGTCCAGTTTTTTATCAAGTTCAATCAGGAGTCCCATGAATGGTGGATTAAAGAGGTGTTGAATGAGATTTGGGCAGCCAAAGCATGGAGTGCACAGATTGAGTGAGTAGTGCCAGTCGTATGTAACTGTTATTTCATTGTGGTGCCAATGCTGATGTGACTGGGTCACTAGGATTTTGATACACCAAGCATTCCAATATGTAACATGGTAGTACTTCTAACTCAGTGTTGTATTTCCCATCGTTTCCAAAACTCGCAACAACAATCAATTCACATCGCTTGAGCAATCCAATCCTGTTGATCCAATGCCCAATTCCTTTCAGCCATGTCAGATGGTCCATCTTCAAGTCTTCCAAGTGCAGATGCTTCATCATCCTCAGTGGCTGTTACGAACCCTCTTTTGCAACCTAGCTTTAGTGCCGGTTTATCTTATCTAATCTTATCTAAGCGCGCATCTATCTTATCTTATCGATCAAGCGCCGAATCATATCTTATCGTGTCACATGACTCGAGTCTAGACCACTATGATGTCATACCTCATGGCTAGCGCATGCTAAAGGCATGGTAGCCTCATGTTGTAGTTCTAGACTACAGTTCTCACAATCGTGTGAACACTTAGTACTTTTATGGTAGATTATCTCACAGCACGTCATCGCTCACTAAGCACCTGCCCTAATGTACGCCTCATGGCCGCCTCATGTAATTTAGTATATATACAATGCCAGTACCAGCCAGACTCCTCAGTCTGTTCTGGTTGATTTCTGCCATAAGCAGAGTCCCTTCCCTTGAGTCCTTGTCTTTTGTGGTGACCTAGTCCATTGCCTGTATAGGTTTTGGCATTGCCAACATAAGAACAGACTCTATCTTACTACCTCACCACTGCTCGTGACCGCCTATTGTCGCAACACATTTATCAACCACCGACACTTCGACACTTGAGGCCTTCATTGCACCATACTTTCTCGTTTACTCATCATTGGTCTTGTCCACACCGCTTGGGTGTAAAACAACCATGCTTGGATAGTGGATCAGGAACCTTAACCTGCTCAGACCACAACTGAGGCTAAACTGTGTTTCATAGTAGCGTCTTGTACATTTGCTTCACGAGTCAGTAGTTCCCATTTGAGGGAGAGCAGCTCGCCGTGTGCATTGCATGAAAGGATCGAATTACAAGCTTCTTCGATCTAAAATAAGACTTGCAGCCTCGGCAAGCTAAATTGTCAGCCGTAGCCAGGCAGTACCCCAGTTTTATCGACTCATGCTGACAAGCGTTTTGGGACTCGTGGATCCATATTGCTTTTATAGATCCACGTATAGTTGAGAAGGACTCTTCGTGAGATCCCTCTATACAAGAAGGTATAGTATTTGAGTAGTTGGTCTCTATGTGAGTATCACCTCGTCGCCCACCATAGCTACTCAATCCTTTTCCTTGAATTACTGTTATACAGTAAATTTTGCCCGTCTCATCTTGCCCACCCCTATAAAAGAAGAATCAGTTACACCTAAACTCCAATACCCATCACTCCCCACAGAAGGACACCCGGACTATGACCCAAACAATCACCTGTGTCCAGAAATAGAAAACCTCGCCCCTTGATTCATCTCAAACTCCGTGTATACCAAACATGTCGAACACAGATATCGCCGCTCTGCTCACCTCGCTGCAGCAGCAGATCGCAGATCAAAATGCGGTCATAAATGTGCTGAATGCAACAGTGGTGGCATCAGAAAATCGAGTCATTGCTGCAGAGGTGGCAGCCACCAATGCAGCCACAAACCCTGCTCCTCAGATTAAAGTGGAGAAAAAGATATCGGTTGTCCCAGACCCAGGACAATACAATGGAACGTATTTCAAATTTGAGGAATGATGGTTAAAAATGCAAATCTTCATGGAAATGAACAGGGAAGCCTACCCTACTGATAAGGAAAGGTGTATGGCAACATTATCTAGGATCGGGTCGAAAGACCAAGACAAAAATGGTGTGGGATCATGGGCCCGCAATTAAATGAGACAATGCAGAAACACGAACAACTACCCTCGACCCGCTCTACTAGAAAGAGGACTACGAAACTGATTCCAAATCGGAAACAACAAAGATCTAGCCCTACAAAAGCTAATGGCCCTTAAGCAAGGCAACAATGAACAAATGCAGGTATACCTGACCAAATGGTTAACTGCATACGAAGAAGCCAATTGCGGAGATTATATGGGAGTCGCACTACTCGAACAAAATACTCGACAGGACATCATCAAACAGGTGTATCTAGATGATGTATGACAAACACTAGTTGACGACTACATTCCGATTCTTCAATGATATGGAGAATCGATCGAAGCATTTGAGTATCACAAAGGACCCCAGAAAGATCCAAATGCGATGGACATTGGAGCAGCCCAAGCATGGGAAGAACCCTCAGACTTCGAAGGAGGCTCCAAGTCGTTTGCAGCAGCAGTCACCTCAACCCAAGGGGCACACCAAGTTAATGCAATAGGTTGCTACAATTGTGGCAAAAAAGGTCACCGTGCTCGTGACTGCAAGGCAGCATCTACACGCTGCACTGAATGTGGGTTCTCACGCAGAGGAGAATGTTCAAAGTTCAAAGGAAAACAAGTCTGCACTGCAGAGAAAACTGCATCAACAAACAACCCCTTTAAGCAGCCAACTGTCAATTGGCAAAGTGCTATTCAGGGGATGGACATAGATGCAGCTAGAGCCTACTTCCATGACATGGAAGTGACATCGGGAAAAGTCTAAGGAGGACCAAATCGGGTAATGGTACCTCCTCCCTAATGGACGATATTTCTTTTACTTCTGTTCCTTTATGTACTCGACGCCTAGATAGTGCTAGTACAAATTCTATTTCTTTACCTTGCTCCAATTCATTTAGTTTACTTAATTCACATGTACTTTTAAATAGTGACATGGATTCCTCTTTTTCTTTATCTCCGACATCTCGATGTGGTAGCCTACCAGATGTCGAAACCGAAACAGCATCTCGTATTGAGCGTGGCCCTGGTAAAAGGGTACTTAATTCTGTTATAAAAGAAAAAAATATTTTTTTTCAGAACCCGACTGATCGAAGAGTGCGCACACTTAAACCACTCAGGGAAATAACTCTAAAAATCAACATAATACAAAAAGACAAACATATCGAAGCAAGCGCCCTACTGGATAGCGGCACTAACGGAATATTTATTGATATAGAATGGGCAAAGAAAAGCCGCATTCCTCTCACCCCTCTTGAAAACATGGTGCCTGTCTACAATGTGGACAGAACTATCAACTCTGCTGGAGGCATTGCATACACGTGTAATCTTATTATAGACTACCAGGGACATCGTGAAAGAGTTACTGCTGATGTTACCAACCTTGGCCGAAATCAGATGATTCTCGGATATACATGGTTAAGGAACCACAATCCCTCCATTGACTGGACCTTAGGTCATGTACACATGGACAGATGTCCTATGTCATGCAAGGTGTTAAATGCCACATATTGCAATAGAATGGAAGAATACAAGAAGTCGTACATAGCCAATATGTACACCGATCAATTTACTATTCCCAATCCGAGTTCAGAAGATGCCTTCCAATTGGTATCTGAACAGTATAGAGATTACCTCGATGTCTTTTCTGAGAAAGTTTCCGAATGCCTCCCTGAACGTAAAGCATGGGACCATGCGGTAGATTTAAAACCCGATTTCGTACCCAAAAAGGGTAGATTGATCCTGCTAGGCCCAGCTGAACAAGATGAGGTTAAAACATTTGTAAACGAACAATTGAAGAAGGGTTACATTCGACCTTCTAAATCTCCTCAGACATCACCGGTATTCTTTATTTCTAAAAAGGATGGAAAGAAACGTATGGTTATGGACTATAGATATCTCAATGAAGGCACAATTAAAAACAATTATCCCCTTCCATTGATCTCGCAAATCATAGATAAGCTCAAAGGAGCTAAATTGTTCACCAAAATGGATCTTAGATGGGGCTATAATAACGTCCACATCAAAGAAGGCAATGAATGGAAAGGAGCCTTCGTCTGTCACCTAGGAGCCTTTGAACCAACCGTAATGTTCTTTGGCATGTGTAATAGTCCTGCTACATTCCAGCAAATGATGAATGAGATATTTGCTGAGGATGAAGACATAGTCATTATTTATATTAATGACCTATTGATATTCTTGAAATGCAATGATGTACAGAAACATCGCAAAGCTGTACAAAGAGTACTTCAAAAGCTTTGTGAGAACAATCTGTTTGTAAAACCATCAAAGTGTTTCTTTGAAGTCACAAAAGTAGACATGCTTGGAATGGATGTATCCACAGAAGGGATTTCAATGTCCAAAAATAAGCTTGATGGAATCACTACTTGGCCTGTTCCATATAACGTGAAAGGAGTCAGAAGCTTCTTGGGACTTGCCAACTTCTACCATCACTTTATTGAAAACTATTCCTTGATTGCCCGTCCCTTGCATGACCTAACAAAGAAAGATCAACCCTGGTGCTGGGGAAATGCACAACAAATAGCGTTTGATAACTTAAAAGAGAAATTCACCACAGCGCCAGTCTTGGCATATCCAGATGACATGACCCCTTATCGTGTCGAATGCGACGCATCAGAATTTGCCACTGGTGCAGTATTGTCAACCCTTAAGGAAGACAAATGGCACCCCGTTGCATATATGTCTCATAGCATGACTAAAGAAGAATGGAATTACCCTATCGCCGATAAAGAAATGTTAGCGATTATTCAATCTCTTGAACAATGGAGACATCATCTAGAAGGAGCTAGACATCAGTTTGAAGTTTGGACAGATCATAAAAACCTTATGTACTTTATGAAATTGCAAGATCTGAACAAGTGACAGGCTTGATGGGCTCAATATCTCTCTCGTTTTGATTATTTATTAGTGAATAAACCTGGCACTGCAATGGGAAAAGCAGATGCCTTATCTAGAAGAGAACATCATAGTATAGGAATAGAAAATGACAACAAAAATACTGTCATGATAGATAGTTCAAAAATCCGTAGTGTACAAGAAATTGAACTCTTTGATAGGATAAAAATAGAGCAAAAGAAACACACTGTCACTGAAGGATCAGTATATAGTAATGGAATATGGGAATATGATGGAAAAATATGGGTACCTAGGAACTTGCGTTTAGAAGTAATGATGCAATTTCATGATCATCCACTCACCAGACACAAAGGCCTGGATAAAACCAAAGAATTGATAGCTCGCTACTATAAGTGGCCCAGCATGAAAGCCGATATAGAAACATATTGCCGATCTTGTGATTGATGTGCTCGTATGAAGCCTTCGAATATAGCACCTGCAGGAAAACTGCAACCCTTGCCAGTAGTGTCTGGACCTTGGAAAGATGTGTCAGCTGACTTTGTCACTGGCTTCCCTGAATCACATGAATATAATAGTGTGCTTGTTGTAGTGGATCGCTTCTCTAAAGAAGTAGCCCTTATCCCTACAACTAAATCAGTCACTGCACAGAAAACTGCGCAATTGTACAAAGACTATGTATGGAAACATCATGGTTTGCTGGATTCTATTGTATCAGATCGTGGTCCACAGTTTGCTGGACAAATGATGATAGATCTTTTAAAATTGTTGAAAATAGAAAAGAAAATGTCCACTGCCTACCATCCACAAACAGACGGACAAACAGAGCATGTTAACCGAGAATTGAACCAATATCTCCGCTTGTTTGCCACTGAAAAGCAATCACAATGGGTTGAATGGTTAGCTTTGGCACAATTTAATTTCAACAATATGAAATCATCATCTACGGGATTTACTCCCTTCCAGCTGACTAAGACGTTTACTCCTTGTATGGGTATTGAACCCCACAATGTAAAATCACCTGCTGCAGAAGCATTCGCGTCAGATATGAAAGCCAATATGGAAACAGCTAGATCTAATCTTGAGAAAACTTGTGCCAAAATGTCACTTCAGGCCGATAAATCTTGATCAGACACTCCTGCTTACAAAGTCAGAGATCTTGTTCTATTGTCTTCAGAACACTTGGCTATAGCTAATAGACCATCTCAAAAGTTAACCAAGAAATGGATTGGACCTTATCAGGTCACAAACGTGTATACAAACTCTGTGGAATTGTTATTTCCAAAGTCTATTGCAGCTCGTAATGTCATGAATGTCTCATGCATTAAACCATACATTGAACCTCTTGATGGACAACCAGTTGTAAAACCAGGTCCTATCTCTGTTGACGATGAAGGTCACGAAGAGTTTGAAATTGAATACATTGTGGATTCTTGCCCTATTGGTCGTGGTTTCCAATACTTGATACATTGGAAAGGATATGATGAATTGGATCACACCTGGGAAGCTGCTTCCTCTATTGCCAAAAATGGAAAAGATGCCATTGCCTTGTTTCACAAGAAAAATCCTAGCGCACCTCGTCGCTTAAACATGTCTCGTGCCTTGTTCCAGGGTGTTTTTAATACTTCTGTGATCAACTTTACCTCTGGCTCGACTGAGTTTTGACTCTTGTGATCTGGAATCTCACTCCTAGTAGGGGGGTAATGTTACGAACCCTCTTTCGCAACCTAGCTTTAGTGCCGGTTTATCTTATCTAATCTTATCTAAGTGCGCATCTATCTTATCTTATCGATCAAGCGCCGAATCATATTTTATCGTGTCACATGACTCGAGTCTAGACCACTATGATGTCATACCTCATGGCTAGCGCATGCTAAAGGCATGGTAGCCTCATGTTGTAGTTCTAGACCACAGTTCTCACAATTGTGTGAACACTTAGTACTTTTATGGTAGATTATCTCACGGCACATCATCGCTCACTAAGCACCTGCCCTAATGTACGCCTCATGGCTGCCTCATGTAATTTAGTATATATACAATGCCAGTACCAGCCAGACTCCTCAGTCTGTTCTGGTTGATTCCTGCCATAAGCAGAGTCCCTTCCCTTGAGTCCTTGTCTTTTGTGGTGACCTAGTCCATTGCCTGTATAGGTTTTGGCATTGCCAACAGTGGCCTGTTGCAATTGATGTGCATAAAACTCATGTGTAAAGAACATGTCTGGATCAAGTTTCTGAATGAAATTGTGAATAGCACAGAGTGCAGCTGGGATGTGTGCTTGTGTGTCCAAATCATACTTGGGAGGGATTGTGAGTATTCGCCATTGACATTTCACCACTCCACACACTTGCTCATTCACATTGCAGAGTCTGGCATGACAAAGGTTAAATAACTCTTCCTTGTTCCTTGGCCTACGTGTGGTAAGTGAGTATATATATTCTTGTTGAGAATGTAACTGACTGCTCATTCCCCTGATGCCATTCTTTCAAGTGATAGCGAACCCCCCTATATGGAACCAACAATGTATCAGATCTGCCAAACCCAGCATCAGCAAGAAGGTATTTTCCCAGTGGCATGTAGAGATCATTCTGATGCACTTTGTGCTATAGTGTCACATCCACACTTGCTCCATCCCCACTGGTCATCACATATGTGAACATAAGATTGAAGTCACATGTGAAAAGACAGTTTTATGACAGGTAGCCTTTCTGATTCTACATGTTCAGGTGTTCCTCAATCAGTACAAATGCATGAATGTGCATTCCATCTATCATGCCAATACAGTTGGTGAAGTGTTGAAACCAAGGATTGTGAGTCATTTTGTGTGAGATTGGGGTGTCAGTGGTTGGGAATCTGATGTACTCTGTGTAGAATGGCACTGACAAAAAGAAGTCAAGCAGATCATGGAAGTATCTAGGGATTTGTGTCCTGTCACTAAATTTGCGCAAGAAACAATCTAGCACTTCAACTATACCTATTTATTGTTGTTGGTGAGTGTTGGAACCTTTCACCTACTTGATGCAAATCTAAACCAGTCACACAAGTGTACAGGAAGATTGCAAGTTGTTGCTTGACCGAAATTCCATGGTGCAATCACTTGAAGCCATGTTCCACAAGTACCTGAACAATCGCCTCAAATACCTCAAGTTTGACCCTAAGCAGATATGGATTCAATTGGGATGACCATTGAGCAATTCCAGCACCCATGCTTCACCTGTCAGGATGGAGGTGTGATGGGGAATTGAGACTGTAGGAGACAAAAACAGTAGATTGTAACAATAAATAGCTTGATAAATGATCATTATGATTAGAGATTGGAGTTGATTGTGACAGCGCAGCACAGTCTGAGCGTCGAGATCCATGGAAGAGAGGAAGAGCATTTTGCCATGCCGACATATCTTCAGCTTGCGGGTCATACAGACAATATCTAATCTTAGCGACTGACTAAGCAGGCACACAATGAACCAACAGCCGAATGTTGCAATAAGCGAATTAAATTTCTACATTACTGGAATACTGGACAGGATCTAATGGAGTTCAGATCTTGTTTCCACCGAGCCTCCCATACTTTCAGCTGAAGATGTCAAGTCCTTGTGCTTCGGAAACAATGTTCGGGACGCTGGAAACAAAGCAGCACATTCTGCGAATATCCAAGATCTTCGCGACATGATTCTGAATGACAGCAGCCTATCCGAGGATGCTAGGACCACCCTCAAAAATGTATACCACTTTACACTGGGTGTTTCGGTGGAGGACGATCTCTGTACGGGTCCATTGAAGGAACATGTCTATTAATTATAGTACTTTTTTGTTTCATTCCATCTCCACTTCTCTAAAGTACTCAAATAATTTGCTCCTACACATTAGTGGTACTCATTTAAAATAATTATGGCTATGCAGGCAGCTATTATAAGGCTATGCTGGGGCTATTATTTGAATCTGAAATGGGACTAAGTTGAAGCTCCGACCTGCCGGAAGTGTGCTGCACACTGGGCCGTGATTCCTTAACTAATAAATTCTAAGTCGATAGCACGTCATACATCACACAGATTTAGAATAGAAGATTATTTAAAAATACAGCTGTGAGGTCTATCCTCATCTTCTAATGCCCATCATGCCTTGCATCTCTGAGAAGACCAAGCTGTTAACTTGTATTGATGAGTTAAAATTTAAAATCTTAACATGGAGACTCAAGAACTTACAGCACCATGCAGGTGAAGACTGCAAACTTGACGAGGACAAGGATGAG
>JBBPMR010000487.1:0-20235 GCA_038090415.1 Rossbeevera mucosa | reverse complement strand
GCCATCAGAAGAGAAGACTAGCCTTTGCTCTCAAGTATCAGCATTGGACTGTGGATGATTGGAAGAGAGTCTTGTGGTCAGATGAGACCAAAATCAATAGGATTGGGTCAGATGGGCAAGAGTATGTGTGAAAAAAGAAGGGAGAGGGGCTGATTGCCAAAGTGATCAAAGGTACAGTCAAGTTTGGAGGAGGTTCACTTATGGTATGGGGCTGCATAGGATGGAATGGAGTGGGAATCTTGAGTGAGGTTGAAGGAAAGATGAATGCTGAACAGTATGTGGAGATCTTGGAGCAGGGGCTGCTTCAGAGCATGGAGAATTCTGAAATTTCAGAGGAAGATCTTATCTTTCAGTAGGATAATAATCCCAAGCATACCTCTAGAAGAGCTCAAGCATGGTTTGATGAACAAGAGATCAGGCTTCTGGACTGGCCTGCACAGTTTCCTGACCTCAATCCCATTGAACACACCTGGAATCATCTCAAAAGATGCCTCTCAGCCTATGAAACTGCACCTACTGGAGTTCATCAGTTATAGGAAAGAGTAGTGGAGCAGTGGGGTAAGATTTCTGTGGAACAGTGTCAGAAGTGGATAGAAAGCATGCCCAGTAGGATTGAAGTAGTTGTAAAGGCCAAGGGAGCTCATACCAAGTACTAGATATCCAAAATTTTATAAAGTCAAAAAACTGTCCCAATGAGCTGACATTTTGAAATAGCTACCATCCCTTTGAATCTTAACTAAATCTCTTCATTATTTGATCAGTGGGAAGCCAGGAGTCAGTACTGCATTTGATACACTAACAACTTTAAGGCTAGTATTAGGAGTGTTGTGTTCAGAGATGAATACTTCCAAATGGCCAAACATTGGGACAGTTTTTTGAGCCACTGTACATGTAATGTTGCAACCTAGCTTCTGACGAAACCTAACTTTAACCTAACCCTAGTCTATGGTTCTTGATTTGGAACCCTAACTCCTATCCTCCGCATTGGCACGTATCTTTATGCCCTTGTACTAGTATTGACACTTTCATAGTTAAGCGCTCTGGTTAGCGCCCGGGACTAGTTAGCGCCCATCACTGGCTTAACCGCCCATTGCTCTAGCGCTCATCGAGATTGCACTCGTAGGCGCCTTGCTTAGTCAGCATGGCAGTGCCCCATAGTCTGGACCTCCCCTTCTGCTCTTCACATTGTCACAGTCCAGACTCTTATCATTTATCTATGATGTCATGGTCTAGCCCGCCTCATGGTAACCTGGCATCTTTCATTTATTGCTTCTTATTTAATTACCGCACCTCATGGCCATAGCCGAGCATAGCCTTGCCTCATTGTTGCATCATGGTACATAGCCTCACGCCTCCTGGCGAACACATGGTCACTTTAGGGTAGACATAGCTACATGGTCCATGCCTTGTATTCCGTAGTATAAATACTTGGCCCTCAGAGAACTAGATTCCCCAGTCTAGTTCTTTTGAGTAGAGGCGTTGTCTAGTGTTCCTGACAAGGTTCCTAGTAATCCTTCATAGCTCTGAACGGTGACTATACGAGTCTACCATTTTATCCTCGAGTTCTTGATCATC
Source organism: Rossbeevera mucosa (assembly GCA_038090415.1). Classification (NCBI taxonomy): domain Eukaryota; kingdom Fungi; phylum Basidiomycota; class Agaricomycetes; order Boletales; family Boletaceae; genus Rossbeevera; species Rossbeevera mucosa. The sequence goes on along the minus strand of JBBPMR010000487.1, from coordinate 18,660 downwards.
TTGATTATCATCGGTGCATTTTGCTGCACATATCCCCTCTTCTTGCTATGACCCTATCTTAGGGTTATCTCGATTGCTCACGCTAGCGTTCACTACATGTAAACATTGTGTCTGAGTTGAAAAACATTCCCACACCTCTCTATCCTTTACCACTACCATCATGCAATCTGTTATGTTTCACTGTTTCTTTTCTTTTCTTTTGCTTGTTCTCACTACAGACTACCAAGTCTCTGTGTTCGAACCATGCTTAGACCCTTTCTTTTCTTCTATGATGACTCAATACTCTTAATCCACCATTCTGCTTACCTCATTTGCCTTAATCATCATTTCCTCCATGACTCATCCTGGCTTTGTCATCCTGACTCATCCTGACTCATCCGCAGTCATGCTAACTCACTTTATTTGTAACCATTACTCATCCACAGTTATTCTGACTCATCTTCATTACTGCGGATTACTCATCCTTCCACCATGTTCCATGGTATTCCATCTAATTAGTCATCTTCATTTCAGTGTACTATATAAACCCTTCCATACCTTCCATCTTTCGTAAGCTAGATCTCCTCTGTACTCTCATACCTTCTGCAATCTAGCCATCCCTTGCTCTCCCCTTCATTGGGTGAACCTTTAAAAGTATTCATTCTACTTTTGACTGGACACTTGACTCCTAACATTCCACTTGATTGTGTTACAGTTGCCACTACATTCAATAGCTTGACATCCATGGTCACCACCTTGAAGCAACATCCCTCACTCTTTGTCTATCATTGAGACTCTTGATCTCTTCGATATCTTCGTCCCTTGGTGGTCCACTTAGGCAACATCTTGAACTCCTTGTCTTACAGAGGCTATGCTCATTCCTACCTGGATCAAGCATAATAAAAGATCTAGCTTCCCTTCTATGGTCACCATCGCTGTGAACCACCACCATTTCTCAACCACCTCGCAACCCTGATCTCTGTCGCTTAAGGCAACAAACCTCTGCCCCATACCCTGTTAAAACATCACCGGAACCCTCTGTTCATTCCAGCCTCGAAGACAACCCTTTGGAGCCCAACATCCTAATCTCCTCTCCTGAGGACAAAGATGAAACACTGACCTTGTTCCTTCCCTTGCAAACTGCTCTTTCCATACCCCCTGATCCCACTCCTCCTTCTCCCACTCCCATCCAACCTCCATGCCATGCCATGTCCAAACCCACCGAGCTTTGCATTGCAACCCCTGAACACTTTGATGGCTCTTGTTACGATTCATCGTTTTCCTTTCTCTTTTCTTTCCTGTTTTCACTACGGACTATAAAGTCTCTGCGTTCAAACCACGCTTAGACCATTTCTTTTCTTCTATGATGACATAATACCCTTGACCCATCTACCTTAGTCATCATTTCCCTCATGACTCATCTATGCCGCGCATTATTCATCGTGACTCACCCTGACTCACCGATGCTGCGCATTACTCATGCTGACTCATTTCTTTGTAACCATTACTCATCCGCAGTATTCTGACTCATCTTCACACTGCGGATTACTCATCTTCCTTCCACCATGTTCCATGGTGTTCCATCTGATTAGTCATCTTCATTTTCCTGAACTTATATAAACCCTTCCATACCGTCCGTATTCCCTAAGCTAGATCTCCTTTGTATCTCTCTACTCTCGACAATCTAGCCACCTTGATCCTTCCCTTCGTTGGGTGAACCTTCTGCGTGTCTTCGTCCTACACTTGACTGGACGCTAGACTTGTGACACTTCGCTTGATTGTGCCACAGTCGTCTCTACCATCGATAGAACGACCTCTGCGACTGCAATTCCTACGCAGTATCCTTCGACCTTCGTCCCCTCTCGTCTCACAAAGGCTACGCTTGCCTCCACCCGGGTCAAGCGTAACAGCTCTTATACCAAGGCCATGCCCTGGCTCTTCTTGGTTAACTTCTATCTGGAGGTTAACAAAGAAGTATACAACTCAGACGAAAAGAAGATTGCCTTTACCCTCTTGTTCATGACCAAGAGGTCTGCCTCCACCTGGGCCGAAACCTTTCATTAAAACTCCATCCATAACAATGGAACCATTGTCATGGGGGCCTTCAAGGAGTTCATGAAACTCTTTAAGGCCGCCTTCAAGCATCATGATACTGTCAACAATGCCATCACCTGGCTCTCCACCAAGTGGATGGTTCAGAAGAAGAAAGGAGGGTCTTACAAACCCTCCCTCACTGAGTACATTGCTATGTTTTGCAACAATGTAGCCTAAGCTGAGATCGTGGACCCCAATGTCCTCATCTCTTACTTTGGAGCTGGAATTCCCCCCACACTCACTCATCACATCTACTCTATGGATACAGTACCCAAAACCATCAATGAATGGTACTTCCATGCCACTTAGTACCAGGCCCAATTGGACACTGCCAACCTGGTCATCTCTTGCTTCCATAACCCCCTCCAAAACACCACCTCATTCCACCAATCCTCCACTCTTGCTTGCAACCCAAATGCTATGGACATGAATGCCATCAAAGTTGGGAAGCTCACACCAGAAGAATGCAAACATTGCATCGAGAAGAACCTCTGCTTCCACTGCTGCAAACCTGGACATGCCTCACCTGCTTGCCCCAACTTCACGTCTCAACCTTTGAAGAAGAAGGTCCAACATGTTGAAGAAAACCTTCCCAGACTCAAGGAGGTAGGAGATAATGATGATGATGAAGACATGGTGGGAAGGGTTCACTTTTCCACTGCTATCAAGTGGGATTTTTGAAGCAGGGCCCTCATTCAACGCAAGAATCCCTTAGAGCTATGTGTGCACCTGTAATTGTATCCCAGTCTGCCAAATCCATGCATATTCCTTTGTAGCTGGTCGTACCCTCGCATATAATGAAAGTTATTGACATCTGTGCCCTAGTAGACAGTGGTGCAGATATCTCCTGCATTGACTGGATGTTTGTGCAAAAGCACCGCTTATCCGCTGAGAAACTTGATACCCCAATTCTAGTTCACAATGTTAACCAATCCTCAAACAAGAATGGTGAAATCTGCTATACTTGTACCCTCTATGTCAACATCAAAGGGGTCTCTCAAAAGGTCCTCTTTCATGTCATGTCCTATGGCAAGGAGAATCTCATTCTTGGCCTCCCTTGGCTTCGCTCCACCAATCCCTCCATAGATTGGAAATCCCAGACCCTCACCATTGACGAGTCCTGCAATCAATTAAAAGACTTGTACTCTACCTACATGGCTGACTCCCATCATCAAGACTCCTGCTTCCACCCTCCATCCATTACTCCATTCAAACCACCCTGACACACCTCCATCACCCCCAATGCCCAAGAATGACTGCACTCATACCTGGACTTCAATGATTCAAAGGCTTACCTACTAAGGGCTAAGGAGAATCGAACAATCAATCACATCATCTGAGGGGTCTGTCGCTTCACCCCTCTCAGTTTCTGTGTCTGCACCAAACTCACCTCCACAACAGAGTTGGCAATAGCAGTTGAAAAGACAAAACCACCTCCTGTCCTCCCCTCTGAATATTCAGAGTATGCTTCAGTCTTTTCGGAAGACTCCTCTGACCACATACCTCCCTCTCATCCCTATGATCATGAAATCAACCTCAATGAATCCTTTGTCCCAAAGATTGGGAAACTCTACCCCTTATCCCCTGAGGAATGAAAAGCCACTGATGACTTCCTCGAAAAGAACCTTTGTTCAGGTAAAATTTGCCCTTCAAATTTCCCCCAGGCCTCCCCTTTCTTCTTCGTAAAGAAAAAGCATGGCAAACTTCACCCATGCCAAGATTACCAATACATCAATGAACACACCATCCATGACGCATAACCTCTCTCTTTGATTTCCGACCTCATCAATAAACTCAAGGATGCCAAAATCTTCACTAAGTTTGACATCCATTGGGGATATAACAATGTCCACATCAAAGACAGACATCAATGGAAAGCTGCCTTCATTATGCATAAAGGACTCTATGAACCTACCGTCATGTTCTTTGGACTCTGCAATTCCTCCACCACCTTTCAGCAATTCATGAATGATTCATTCCATGATATGATTGCCAAAGAATGGCTTACTATCTACATGGATGATCTTCTGATCTTCACCTCCAATGACACTACCCACATGGAGCATACCAAACACGACCTTCAACATATGCAAGAACTTGACCTTCGCCTTCACTCGTCCAAATGCAATTTTGCAACCAAGAAAGTCGAATACCTCAGCATGATTATCCAACCAGGACAAATTGCTATGGATCCTGTCAAACTTGATGGGATTGCCTTTTGGCCCATGCCCACCAAGGTCAAGGAATTTCACTCCTTCCTCAGCTTTGCCAACTTCTATCGCCAGTTTATTCCAAACTATTTCATAGTTGCTCATCCTCTCCTTGACCTCACCAAGAAAAACCTCGCCTGGTCCTGGATGCCTGTTATGATTCATATGGACCCCTCCTCTTTTCTCCTCTTTTCTCCATCACTTTTCCCTATGTTCTCTTCCTTACCACTGCTTTCATGTACACTTAGTCATCCACAGCTTCTTATTGTTCCTGTTCCTTACTGTGGATTACCTACTCATTCCGCCATATTCCATAGCATTTTATGGCACCACTTTTGTCGACAAATCATGGTCATTTCTATTGTTCCTTTCTCTACTTATAAGCAACTCAATATTGCCTTTAGTTTCTCTAACCTTGACCTCCTCGAGTATTCTCCTAGATATGTCTTGGTGAATATATCCCTTGTCTCTTGAACCCTCTGCGTGACCTTGTCCTGCACTTGAAAGAATGCTTTAACCTCTGAGCTTTCATCTAGCTTCATAAGGTTGTCTTTGTCACTTTTAGAACTTTGTCTTCGATCCCTCAACTCTCAAAGAACCTCATCGTCTTGATTTCTGTGATCCTCAAGACTCCTCGACCCCCCTTGTCCCTCAGTTGTCTTGATCCCTCAACCCTCAAGACTCCCTTGTCTTCATCTCTTGTTCCCAAGACCTTCTTCTTGAGGCTATGCTTGTTCCTACCTGGACCAAGTGTAACACCAGTCTTGTTCTGGTTGGATTCCCTTGATCTACTAGTTCCCCTTCCTTCTCTTGTATCTAGTTGAGGTGCCTAGTCTTTGGATTAAGGTTGCCTTCAATTTAGGGTAGACATAGCTACATGGTCTGTACTCTGTTCTTGATAGTATAAATATAGGGCCACTTGAGAACTAGATTCCCCAGTCTAGTTCTTTTAATTAATAGCATCTTCTAGTGTGCTGTCTAAGTGCCTAGTAACCCTTTACCTTGAACGGTGACTTCTGAGTGTTTACCTTTATCCTCAAGTTCTTCTTGCCTTGTCTTAGCAACAGCATAGGGTTATTTCATTGACCATAGCCCCTTCCTCTTGCCATGCCCTTATTACAGTATTCTCGATAGCATTTGGTACATATGTGATAAATGTGATTGCATGGGTTTTGAGCCCACTTGCCAAGCCAAGTATGTAGTCTTTCAATGAAATTGATATCCAGTTTTCCACAAAAATATAGATCAGAAAATTAATATGTACAAAAGAGGATAAAATGGCTTTGATTCCACCTGATCATCTATGTCCCACCTGTATAACTGACATCTAACAATAAGCCTATCGGAATTAGTGATGGTAATTAAGTTACTACACTAATTATCGACCTAGACACACATACAAGTGTCTATAGAGCAGTGCTTGATTGTAACATTAAATGTTACTTGAGCTACATTAGGCTAATAACCCTTATCTAGTATATCTATGCTAATAGCATTAGTAAATGTACCAGTACTGCACTATATGAAGCAGGTACTGAGAAGCACTATTTAAAGTACATCTGACCTGCCCTAAACAAGGGATCAATACACTGATCTCGCTTTGATAACCCAATTGTAGCAAACACTATTGAGTAACCCTAAGATAGGGCTCTAGTGGAAAGGGAAAGGTATGCCTGTCAGTACTAAGGGCCAAGAGACGAGAGTAGTGCTCAAAGATAAAATGAAGACTTGGTGGTGGAGTATGAGGAACTCAGGAAAGACACAAGGGACCAGTCAATGGCCTATAGAGGCTATGAAGGATGCTAGGAATCAAGAGAACTAGACTGAAGAGTCTAGCTCATAGATGGCCTAGTATTTATACCATCGAGTACAGTGCACAGACCATGTAGCTACTGTCTACCCTAAAGTACATGTGTATGCCATGAGGATCAAGGATATGTAACATGAGGTGATCCATGAGGCAAGGCTATCCACCATGAGATGTGGGTCAAAAGTATGGTGTCATAGATAAGAGATATGAAATTCATATGGTAGCCATTGTTACAACTGGCTTAAATAGGGTCAGTTGTAGACTTGATGGGTACTGAAGCTAAGGGTTGGGAATCCTAAGGTACACACCAGAGGATGACTAAGAGCTAGGAGTGCCTCGAGAGCTTCACTGCAAAGCATAGCAAGAGGGCTTAGACTGAGGATTCTAAAGGAGAAGGCCTAAGGACAACAAAGGACTAAAGGTTGCCTTGAGAGTTTCACTGCAAAGCATAACACAAGGTCTTAGAGTCTGAAGGGGAAGGCCTAAGGACGATGAAGGACTAGAGTGAGGAGCACATGCTTAGAGGGACTAAGGGCTGGGCTGAGAGCAGATGGATTCGAGAGTATCGAGTAGCTCTAGCTTAGTGTTACAGGGTCAAGTGTCTAGGGTTTATATAGACAGGGAATGGAACATCATGGAATATGATGGAAGGAAATGTGTCATTCACAGTAAGAATGAGTCATAGAAGCTGTGGATGAGTAATTGTATACTAAGTGGATGACAAAGCAAACAAGTCATCATGAGTAAGCAAGAGCAAGGGTGGTGTTACAACTTGCCCCTATTCTTTTCCTTTCTCTCCTTGTTAATGCCTATCACTATGCTGTCCTCTTATTGATTGTTTACTCATCATACTTTAGTCATCCACAGTCTTCATGACTCATCCATAACTGCAGATTACCAACCACTCTTACTCATGATGACTCACTTGCTTTGTCATCCACTTAGTGTATGATTACTCATCTGCAGCTTCATGACTTATCCATACTGCAGATGACACATTTCCTTCCATGATGTTCCATGATATTCCATCCCCTTTCTATATAAACTCTAGACACCTGTTCCTGTAACCTTAAGCTAGAGCTACTTGATACTCTCAAATATACCTGCTCTCAGCAGTCCTTCGTCCCTCTGAGTGTGTGCTCCTCACTCTAGTCCTTCGTCAACCCAAGGCCTCCCCCTTTGGTCTCCTTAAGCCAAGTCCTTGTGTTTCACTTTGTGGTAAAGCTCACTAGGCATCCCTTAGCCCTTCATCATCCTTAGGCCTCTCCCTTCGAACTCCTCAGTCAAGTCCTCTTGCTACACTTCGTGGTGAAGCTCTCAAGGCACTCCTAATCCTTAGTCATCCTCTGGTGTCTACCTTAGGACTCCCAGCCCTTAGCCCTAGTACCCATCAAGTCTACAACTGACCCTATCTGGGCCAGTCATAACAGGTGGTTGATAATCTGCAGTTATGGATGAGTCATGAAGACTGTGAATGACTAAAGTATGATGAGTAAACAATCGATAAGAGAAAAGCATAGTGGTAAGTGTTGAGGAAAAGAGAAAGAAGAAGTACAGAAATAAGCTGTAACAGCCATAAGGCAGACTAGACCATGATGTCATAGATAACTATAAGAAGGGCTGGACCATGACTAAGTGAAGAGGAATTGGCAGAGGTCCAGACCAGGGGCTGTGCTGTGCTTAGTCAGCAAGGGGTGCTAGAGCCAGTGGTAGGCATTAACAAGGCCTAGGGGTAACTATAGAAGTAATAAGATCGTAAGCATGTGGTTATACTTGTAGATAGATAGAAGGAATACTAGGGGTCCAGATCAGGAACCATAGGGTCAGGTTAAGGTCTAGTTAGGTAGGTTATTGCATGGTTTGCAACACCAATTAGGAGACTATAACTACCAATTATTAAATTGATCTTCCTATTGAAAATATGTCAAGTTACATGTGTAGATCATTGACACATTGTTATCTACCACAGGTTGATGTCATTCTGACACCCTTACATACTCATCTTTGTTTTTATCATTTGACATTTAGATAGAGATTCATATGCTACTGGTTATTCTTTGTTTCAGCTGACTCATAAGCTGATTCTTATCTTTTATCTAAAGAGTTAAACCTTCGACCCATCATTCTCTCTTTATCCATTCTATACACATAGATAAATAGTATACATGTAGTATATAAGGGCTCCAAGATAGCTCTGATAAATACAAGCAGTTCTACTTGTTACAAACTCTCTTTTGCAACCTAGCTTTAGTGCCAGTTTATCTTATCTAAGCATGCACCAATCTTATCTTATCAATAAAGCGCCCAACTTTATCTTATTGTGTCACATGACTTGAGTCTAGACCACTATGATGTCATACCTCATGGCTAGTGCATGCTAAAGGCATGGTAGCCTCATGTTGTAGTTCTAGACCACTGTTCCCACAGGCATGTGAACACTTAATACATATATAGTAGATTATCTCACGAGATGTCATCGCTTACATAGCACCTGCCCTAAAGTACGCCTTATGGTCACCTCATGTAAAGTAGTATATAACAATGTGAGTACCAGCCAGACACTTCAGTCTGTTCTGGTTGATTCCCCGACCTGAAATAGTCCCTCTTCTCTTGAGCCTTGTGATTGTGTGGTGACCTAGTACCTTAACTGTATAGTTTTGGTCATTGCCAACACTACTGTTATATTTCTACCTGCTTTATTAAGCAATCTCCTCAAATTACCAGTGAGTTCTCCACCAAGTCTTTTCCTCATTGCATACTGCACCCAAGGGGATTCCCAAATTCCTTTAAAGCCCACTTTGACATGCATACTTCAGGGTTCAAGCTACACTTCTCTGGGATGACCACCTGCCTATGATGTTTGAGGAACTAGAATTTGGTTTCTGGACCTTAAAAAATGCAATGAGCAAGGTTTCTTTGAGGAAATGATGATCAAGCAACTTGGCATGAATGGCTTGATATAGTTTCATGACACAGTCTTTGAGCCTGCCAAAATAGAGTGTAAATTCTAGAGTTGGAACAAGAGTTGTGAGTTCTCTGTCTTTGTGCTCCAGAGATTCATGATGTCCCTATGGATCTTACAGAAGACCCATGTGATCAAGCATGTGAAGGCAACATGAATCCAAAGAATAGGCACCTTGTTGCGAATCAGGCTAGACACCCTTACTTTTTCACTCAAGTGCCTATAGTGCTTATTCTTTTCTCAGATATTTCTCTAAGTCCAGAGCGCTCTACATGTAGTACAAGCGCTCAGTCCTTGATCATATCTTATCTAGCACAGGATTACCTAATATGACATCAGATATGACATCATAGCCTAGACCAACATATTGTAATCGTCATGCAGTGCTTTTCTTCCATTCCACACTACCTTGCCTCAGTGTAGCCTCATGACAGTGCTTCTCTTCCATTTCACACTGCCATTATATCTCACCTTAGACACATGTAACATAGCCTTTGCATAGGATGTAAGTAGTATATATACTTGAATGCAGCAACAGAACAAGCTAGTCTTGTTCTCATTGGATACCCTTACCAATAACCTTTTGTTTCTAGTATTTGTGTTTGAGTGACAGCACCTAAGCTTTGCTAAGGTCACCTTCATTAGAACAAGACTACTAGTGTTTACCTGCTGTGTTACACTCAGACTCCAGAGTTAAGGGGAACCCTTCACACTACGAGAAGTAAACTGGGATCCCTTGACCAGATTACCATCACTAGAAAGCAACTAGCTCCCCACTGCTGCATAATACGCTCGTCCAGCGTGATCCATTCGTGGTATCATTTGTGGTACAGATTCCCTTTGGTGTAAGTAAGAATAACATTGCTGGGACCGTTAGGATCCAAGATAGTGCACAACTCACGGATCAGAAGGATGAGAGGCTACTGTGGAATTGAGACCTGATATTGAGCTCAATGGAATCACAATTTCTTCTGTAAGATTCGTAGCCTTACAGAGCTAAATCTGTGCCATGGCCAGGCATACCTGGTTCCATTTGACTCATGCCAACAAGCATACAGTGCTCATGTCACTGTTAGTATAGTTCTTTGTTTTTAGGTAGTCTATTTGATGGTTGGTCTCTTCATGAGTATCACCCAAATAAAGATTCAGTTGTTGGACTCTTCGTGAGAATTACCTGAGTAGTCAATCTGAATTTCGATGGAGAAGATATCATTTCTTTCATCCTCGGTAATTTTAGCGCCACCCAAGAAATAGTACCACTCCCAATTTGGAAAGAAGTAGTGGACCCTGCACAAAGACCTATTGAGCACATGCAGCTCCACAATATTACAAATCTAGATACATGGCCATATCATGTTAGGAAACAATTTCTCAACTCTTTGATTGGACAAGATTCTCCAGTAATTCGACAAGGCGAATTTCATGGTTTTGAAGCCACCACGGAATTTATAATCCCCCCTCCAGTACTACCACCCCAAGATGTCATTGAGCAAGATTCTCGCACAACTGGTGAACCTGTCCACCCAGCTAAACAATGTTGTGGCAGAGAATCAGACCTTGAAGGACTGACTCACAAGAGCTGAAGACTCTGCTGACATCATGAAGATGAGAGCAAAGGAAGGCAAGTGAGGTCGCAGATAAAGAAACAGTCACTACAACCATCAACAAGAAAGTTACCATCGTTCCGGACCCTGGTAATTTTAACAGAGCCTATAATCACTTCGAAGAATGGTGGACAAAGATTGAGGTCTACCTAAAGATGAATTGGGAAGCATACCTAAAAGACGAACACTACACTTATGCCATACTGGTCCATATTGGATCAACCAAAGAAAAAAACGAGAATGGGGCAGGTGCCTGGGCTCAAAATTGTTAACATATGCTACATTTCATACATATACAACTAGCTTTTCTATTTTAGTAACTCCTTCACACACTCACTCGTTACCTACATTTCTGTATTGTTCCATCTGTTTTCTCAGTCATTTATTCACTTGACTGAGGTATGTTATTGCACACTCATTACTTATCAGTTACTCACACTGTACCTAGCTCTGACTCTCATTAGATACATAATTCAGTTGTTCATTCACTCGACTGAGCTCTGACTCTCATTAGGTTATGAGCCCTGTGTGAAAATATATTCATTGCGGAAATAACAAGTTGATAAGACTCACTGGATCAAACCCACACTCATTTATCTCCCCATGTCTAACCAAGGCCCATCTGTGTCACCGACCACCCCCACAGTCCCAGCAAAATGGGGCATTCCATCCTCAATAAACCATTACTTCCCAAAAAGCTCTGATGACCGCCTCGCAAATGAAAAAGGCTATTTCATATGGGTGCACTATATGCGAAAGGGATTCCAACTCTTTGAACTTATGGATGTGGTAAATGGATCACTCAAGAAATCTACGGACGCTACTCAGCTAGCCATCTGGAGGATGATGGATAGCACTGCTTCCCTCATGATCTCTGGATGCGTCAAGACTGAGATTATCCTGAAGATAGCCCACTTGGAGACTGCACATGAAGCCTGGAGCCATCTCGCTATGGAATTTGGGCAAGTAGGATCTGGATCAATTATGTATTGGTTCCGGCGCTTGACCCAGCACATGCCGAATGGTGGCGACGTCTCGACGCACATCAACGAGTACCAGGAAGCAATCCAGTACCTCTCTAATGCAAGCTTAGTTATACCCGACTGGTTCGCAGCTACCATACTCCTGTCTATGCTACCATGCGACCCGAAAGATGCAGACTCATGGGACTACTTCATCAAGGGTGTACGAATTGACAAATCAATGACTACTCTAAGCAGCATTATATCTGAGATCCTGGAGGAGAAACGATGCCACATGCTGGCAACCACTAATGCATCACCCAAAACCGCACTTGCCACACTTGAACGGACCGCCCGTGCTCTCAGTGCCAAATTCTGCACTAACTGCAAAAGAGAAGGTCACATGTGAGACGAATGCTGGGGTAAAGGGGGCGGAAAAGAAGGGAAGGGGCCCAAGCATAAGGCTAAAACAAAAAAGAAAGGGAATGAAAAGGCTAAAGTTGCCATGGAGAAAGTGACCAAGGACTCGGATGAAACATTGAACCTTATAGTTGAAAAGTGTTTCGCCATCACAGAAACCCAAGAATATCCATCCCTGGACCTCTCTATAAGTGCATGACACCAAGCCTCACCCCCATCATTGACTCCAGTGCCTCGACTCACATCCTGGCCAGCCATGTACCATTCAAATCATACTCGCCATCTTCGGGCAGCGTTAATGGATTCGGAAACAACCAAACAGCAATCGCTGGTCGTGGCAAAGCTTATTTGCTCGCCAGCAGACCATCTGGTGGAACCGTGAACCTTAAACTACGAGATACATGCCACATCCCGACCTCACTGCTACCCATTGTCTCTGTCTTATGACTCAACAAAGCTGATTGCTACATGCTTTTTGGCTCCAGTCATTGTGTCACATTTGAATTGAAGGACAACAGACAAATGATGCACGATATACTACACAAGTTACAGCACATAATACTTACGGCAACTAGGAAACCAGACCACCTCTATCATTTGGATGCACCACGATGCCAACTGGATGAGATCACCTACACTGCCACTGCCTCTGTCTCTAAACTTGAGCGACTCCACCGCCAACTCGGTCACCTAAACTACCAATTTGTCCGAGCACTCATAAAGAAAGGGCTAGCAACCGGCATCAAACTATCTCAGGATGAGCTCAACCTTGAGCCACCTGTCTGTTCGTCATGCACAATGGGCAAGACCACCCGATCCTCATTCTCGATGTCGAAGAGCAGCAGAGCAAGCTGTTTTCTCGCCCTCATTCACTCAGATCTATGGGGTCCCACTTCCATTCACACAAATTCAGGGTTGCACTACATGATGACACTAACAGACAACTACACCCGATGGGTCTGGATTCTATTCCTATGCAAAAAGAGTGACACCTTTGACACATTCAAGGAGTGGAAGACTGAGATTGAGAACACCAGCAGCACCACCATCCAGCAATTCCAAACAGACAACGGTGGCAAATATTTCAACACACCGTGGATCACCTATATGAAACAATGCAGAATCCACTGGGAGTCGACCACGCCTTGAACTCCTGAGCAAAATGATATCGCCGAATGCCAAAACTGGTCAATCATGGACCGCATTCGTACTGTTCTCATCGACTCCGGTTTGCCTCTCTTCCTATGGGCAGAAGCTGCAAATTACATCGCATATACCAAAAACCGCCACCCCACTTGCTTGCTCAAGGACACCACTCCCTATGAAAAGCACTATGGGTGAAAACCCGACATCTCCTGCTTCCATCATTTCGGTTGCACTGCATATGTGCTAAATGACTCCCCAGCATGCCACAAACTCGATTTGAAAGGAAAACGGACCGTCTTTGTGGGGTACTCGGACACTCAGAAGGGCTGGAGGGTCTATCATACAGATAAGTGTCACATCCAGGTATCTGTGCACGTCACATTTGATGACACTAATGACTCACGCAGCAGTTTTTCGGCTGAGGGGAAGAATCAATTCTCTTACAGATTACTCAAGTCGTCAACACTGGATGAATATGACAACGATACCAGCCTAAAACCCACTACCCAGCCTAATCCACCTGCTATCCAACCCGCTCTGCCACAACTCACTCAGCCTAATCAGCATGAGCAATCTCTGCCACGCACCCAACCTCAACATTGTACTTGCCCTATACCACCACCTCCACGTGCTCCATCGACCCACACAGCCACCATGAAAGCATGCACTGCAATTGCATCTATTTATGGACATGCACCAGAGCCACCAGAGGAACAACCACCAAACAATGACTCAGAAGCTGAGGTAAATGAGGCGCTCATACAAGACCACTGGCCTGATGATGAGGAAGTCAATATCGCTTCTGGCGAAGACCCCAGCACCTACCATCAGGCCATCAACTCCCCAGACCGAATGGAATGGGAACAAGCCATGCGTGAAGAACTCAATTCAATTGCACAACTCAACACCTACTGCTTGGTAGAACTTCTGCCAGGTTGCAACACCATCGACACAAAATGGGTCTATCACATCAAACGTGACGAAGTCAGCAACATCACCCACTACAAAGCCAGGCTAGTCACACGTGGTTTCACTCAAAAACCTGGCATCGACTTCGACGAGACCTTTGTACCTGTTGCAAGGATCGAGTCCATCCAACTGCTCTGTGCAATCGCGGCCACCCTTGATTGGGAAATTCACATCATCGATGTAAACTCAGCCTTCCTTAACAGCAAGATGCCTGACAACCAGCCAGCATATGTCAGGCAGCTGACCAGAGTTGAAGCAAAAGGCAAAGAGTGTTGGCAACACCAAAACCAAGAAGGCTTCAGTCACCTCAAAGATGAGACTAAGGAGCAAAGGAACTGTTTGGGTGGAAAATCAACCAGAACAGACTAAGGAGTCTGGCTGGTACTGGCATTGTTATATACTACTACACATGAGGCTACAATGAGGCTGCTTTAGGGCAGGTGCTTACTGATGCGATGACGTAGCATGAGAGAAACTACTATATAAGTACTAAGTGTTCACACGACCGTGAGAATAAGAGTCTAGAACTACAACAGGAGGCTATCATGCATTTTAGCATGCACTAGCTATGAGGTATGATGTCATAATGGTCCAGACTCTAGTCATGTGACACGATAAGATATGATTGAGCGCTTGATTGACAAAATAAGATTGGTGCGTGCTTAGATAAGATAAGATAAGATAAACTGGTGCTAAAGCTAGAGTTGCAAATGAGAGTTGTAATAAAGAGCACCTGGTATGGCTCCTACTCAAGGCGCTGTATGGACTACGACAATCCAGCCACCTCTGGTACAAAAAGCTCAAGTCCATTCTTACTCAGATTGGATTCACTGTCTGCCTTGCCGACTGCTGCGTTTTTATTCGCTGCTGTGAAACCAGTACATGCATCATCACATCTCATGTGAACGACCTCGGACTCTATGTCTCATCGCTGGAGGAACTCAAACGACTCAAGTTGAAATTTGGCACGCACGTATCATACAAAGATCAAGGTACAATCTGCCATATTCTCAGTATCAAAGTCACTTGAGACCGTGTCGCCCACACCATTTCACTCTTACACCAGCACTACATCAACTCTATGCTCAAAACATATGGACTAGACTCAGCAAATCCAGTCACCACACCAGAGCAACCTGGTCTTCGCTTGTCACACCAACACAGCCCATCCACAGATGACAAAGCGCATGAAATCCACAACGTACCCTACCAAAATGCCGTCAGCGCTCTCAACCACTGCACCATTATGACATGACCAGACATAGTGCATGCAGTATAGCAAGTCGCGCAATTCTCTGCTGACCCTGGACACATGCATTGGACCGCCATCAAATGCATTCTGTGGTATCTCAAAGGCACCTGGGACCTCATTCTCACTCTGGGAGGCAAGCTTGCCAATACTACAGTCACACCACATGTGTTCAGTGACACAGACTTTGCCAACTCACCTGACAATGCTCAGTCAGTATCGGGTTATGCAGTCATGCTTGGTGCCAGCCTATTCTCATGGTTAGCCAAGAAACAAACCACAATGGCTCTATCGACCGGAGAAGCTGAATACTACACAGCCACACATGCCGGACGTGAAATCCTTTGGCTTCATAACCTGCTTGGCAAAATCGGACTCAAACAAGCCCATCCAACCACACTCCATGTTGACAACACAGCTGCGATCCGGATTCTCACCACACCAGACGAGATGTCCACAAGAATGTGCCACATCCGTCTATTCTACTCTGGATGAAAGACGAGGTCGAATGCAAGCAAATCGCTCTGCTGCATGTCATTTCAGCCAAAAACATTGCTGATATATTTACCAAAGGACTACCCACTGTGACACATAGATACTTTACACAACTACTTGGACTACAGCTACGGACTGACACCAGTTGAGGGGGAGTGTTAACATATGCTACATTTCATACATATACAACTAGCTTTCCTATTTTAGTAACTCCTTCACACACTCGCTCGTTACCTACATTTCCATACTGTTCTGTCTGTTTTCTCAGTCATTCATTCACTTGACTGAGGTATGTTATTGCACACTCATTATTTATCAGTTACTCACACTATATCTAGCTCTAACTCTCATTAGAAATGAGCTCAAGAAAACTAAGGCACAAGGATATACCTGGCCCAATCTTGATTTAATTGAAAAGAATCTCCATCAAAGGTTCACAATGGAAAATGAGAAGGACTTAGCCATGAGAAGGCTCATGTCTATGAAACAAGATTTTAAGAAATGAATCCAGACATTCCTCACATGATGGGTCGCTAATTACGATCAAGCCATGTGTGGTGATATGATGGGAATCACATTGTTAGAACAACAAGTTTGGGCTGAAGTCATGAGGCCTATATTTTTAGACAAACAACGTCAGCATAATGTAATGGATTACCTGGTCATTATCCAAGAATATACAGAAGCTATTGAGTCCTTCAAGACTTGTAGCAAGATCCCTACCCTCTATAGCTCAAAAAGGAAAAGGGACCCCAATGCAATGGAGATAGACAGCATCTCCATGACAGGCAGCACTCAGGGCTGCTTGAACTGTGGCAAACAGAGCCATTGATTGAAGGAGTACAGGGCTCCTAAGATCAAATGTGTAGAATGCGGATGGTTCAGTGGTTTCCACCAGCAGAGCTGTTCGAAACAAAAGATTCACACTGCTGAGACAACAGCGACAACAAACAAAGAAAAAGAGAAGAAAGAAGAAGAGAGCCTGGACATGAGAATTGCCAGGATGGTTAAAGAAGCCTTAAAGCAGAGAAAAGAAAATGTGTGAGTTCACTGGGCAGTAGCTCATGCACAGAAAACAGTAGATTAGATTTAGATAGTAATTTCACTTCTTCTTTGAGAGCTCTATGCCAAAATAGTGCTAGCTCGTTTTCTTTATCAGATTTTGAAGTTTTAGATAGTACCCCTGTAAAATATAGCATTATGATAGAAGAAAAAGAAAAAGAAAAAGAACCAATGTACAATATGCGACAATTAGCTAGGATGGCAGTAGATAGAAATTACATACCAGATAATTTTGTAGATTTCTCTCAGATTTCTCAATGTGGTAGCCTACCAGAAATCACAGTAACAGACACAGTGTTTTCAGAAGAGTATGACTCTCAGGACAGGATGCTTAATTCCATGTGTACCAAAGAAAGAGAGCTTTTTAGCCCAAAAGATTGCCTCGTCAGGATCATCAATTCGAAACAAGAGCTCACCATAAAAATTGAAATAAAACAAAACAAGAAAAAGACATCAGCCATCACCCTGCTAGACAGTGGTGCAAATGGCACTTTCATTGATCTGAAATGGGTCAAGAGAAATCAGATTCAGCTAAAGAAGCTAGACCACGAAGTACAGGTGTACAATGTGGATGGATCTCATAATGCTGCTGGCAGTATTCAGTACAAAGCTGAGATCATGGTTAGATATCAAAATCACCTGGAAAAGATGATCGCAGAAATAACCAATCTGGGCAAGAACCAGATGATCTTAAGACATAATTGATTAGTTCACCACAACTCCATGATCGATTGGAAACATGGCTCGGTTCAGTTAAACCAGTGCCCAGGAGAATGTCGTAATCTCCAGCTAGACTGGGATCAAAAAGAGGACAAATGGGGATATTTTGTCCAGAAAATCATGAAAAACGACTCAATGGAGGATGGCCCGGTGACCCCTACTGCATCCAATGTTGAGCCTGAGGATGCTTTCACCCTGGTACCTGAATGGTGCCACAATTATTTAGATGTCTTCTCAAAGAAGGCTAGTGAGAGAATGCCGGAAAGGAAGCCCTGGAATCATGTGATAGATCTCAAGCCCGATTTTGTGCCTAAAAAAGGACAAATCATTCCTACTTCATTTCAGGAACAAGAGGAAGTTTCTGTGTTCATAGATGAACAATTGAGCAAAGGCCGCATTAGGCCTTCGAAGTCACCTCAGACCTTGCCGGTGTTCTTTATCCTGAAGAAAGATGGAAAGAAAAGGATGGTAATGGACTATCATTACCTTAATGAGGGGACCATAAAGAACAACTACCCCTTGCCTCTAATTTCATAGCTTATTGATAAGCTGAAGAGATCTAGATTGTTTACAAAGATGGATCTGCAATGGGGCTATAACCATGTCTGCATCAAAGAAGGATATGAGTAGAAAGAAGCATTTATGTGTCACACGGGCGCATTTGAACTGTTAGTAATGTTCTTCGGGCAGTGTAATTCACCCACCACATTTCAGCAAATGATAAACGATATCTTTGCTGACATGCCAGACATTGTAATAGTTTATCATCAGGAAAACTATGAGACTTTGAGATAGCCTTATATGATATTATCTTTGATCTCAACTGAATATTTTTTTATCATTATGATCCTGCAATTGATCAATGAATGTAGCTGCAGGAAGAGTTGATACACATGTGAAGAAACAGTGATTTTGTTGTACATAGATAAATTGCCAGATTGAAGATAAGACAGAATCAAGCAGACAAAGGCTTATATT
>JBBPMR010000486.1:0-20264 GCA_038090415.1 Rossbeevera mucosa | reverse complement strand
TGATTGGAAGACACAGAAGACAGGGGTGACAATACTGACTGCTTTGGCCCAGACGAGTAGGTATCACCACCATCTTGCTACCGAGAGCTTCCTCTGATATCTGGTGACTACAGCGGATGGAGCAAAATTCGTTAAACCTCGCATACCCGACATCATCAAGCTGATTCTCCCGGTTGCAATAGCCCCTAACCCCGCAGAACCCCGACCGGCTTCAACAATGATGGGGCCCGCGTGTGCACTGCGTAATTTGGCTCTAAACAGAACGTCGTCTTGCGTGTTGTTTAGAATTAACGTTGGAACTGATGCGCGTCATTACAGAGTCAATACAGCAATTTATACGCAATACGAAACAATACCACGAATTGAGGCAAATATATCTTCGGGACAGGTCCCGACTACTGGCACTCATTGCTAAACGCGAGATAATGCCGTGGCATGTCTACACCCCTACGAAATGTCGGTTGCCTATTAGCCTATGTTTCAGCATGTGTCGTTGACCCAAACATATATACTCCTTACAGCCGACGTAACCACCATGCTGGAAAAGATGATCAAAGCTGTTGAAGGAGAACTGTCGGAAGAGGACCTGATGTGGATCGGAGATACGCTGCCACCCCGCGTTAAACACTGGAAACGCGCTTTCGCGTACGTGGGGTGCACCGCGGTAGCAGTGACACTCTCCCCGGTCGCGATAGGCGCATTCTTCGGTTTCTCGGCGCTGATGGTGGTGGTTGGGCTGCCGATTTTTCTGTCCCTAAAGTCACCCCAGTGCGTGTCAAACTTTTTCTCCTCTTCTTTTTCCCCCGCGATTTTTACGATAAAAGTTGACACTGACGGATGTTATAAATTAGTTTGGTTCGACGGTCAGGCAAGCACGAGACCCGGCCAGCTGTCGATAACGAACTTGCAAATGATCCGGATTTCGGAGATACTACGATAGGGCTGGAGCATCCGAGCGTAGGAGTAGGAGCGAGGAAATAGGTATTGTGGCAAGGGAGGCAATGAATGGTGTTATCAATGGCGGTGTAGGCTCCTTGGATTAATTACCCAACGCGACGTGAGCTGCGTGTAAAATATTTATACTTGTGCTAGCGACTGTGTGCACTTGGTTATAACTAGTCACTAAGGCTCCCCATACCATGTTGGTGTCCATCAGACGCAACAGGGAATTCAATGATGCTCTCACGAACGTCGACAGTGACTGACAAGACAGCTTCAAAACTTCAAGTTTGGCAGAGAAAGGTTTTAAGTACGGTGTTATGTACTCTTCTGCTCTCAAAGTGCATGCAGAAAAAGACACCGGCGGAATACATACCAGTGCGCAAAGTACATGCCTTTCCGAATCCTCGCTTGCGTCATTCGTACGTCCTTGTGACGAGCCATGCAACTCACAAACCCCGGGGGACATCTCCGCATCCGTTCATTGCTGCACGACCGCCCATTTATCCCTCTCCTCGGATCGAACGTCTCCAAACGCGATCCTCAGACCGGCAAAGCAGGCGTCCACGGTACCCATTCCACCCGCGAGGCCCATCACCAGAGTTGCCGCATAGTAAAAGTTGGCGTTACCTCTGCCTTCTGTGACCCAGAGCGCGTGGAAGAGCGGTAGGAGGAGGGCCGCATGTGCATGAACGAGCGTCGTGACGATCGGGTGGCGGAGATCTTTCGTCGTCACGGGAAAAGTGAGGGGAACAAACAGAAATAGCATGCAGATCAAAATTATCGGCAAATCTTGTTTCAGAGAGAAGAGATAGGGACGTACATGGAAATACTTCTGGAAAGAGCGCGAACATGCTCAGGAAGAGCCCGGGGTCGGCAAGGGTGAGGTACGCTTTGAAGGTTCCGAGAATACCGATGAGAAGGAACGACGCGTACAGCGCGTCGTGTCTAAAGAGGAATAAATAAGTTACCCAGGGGCACGGCGGGCTGAGGGGACACGACAAACTCACTGGAATTTGATACAGATCGGCAGAACGTAAATCGCAAGGTGCACCTTTGTAGGGGAACGAGTATCATCATCAAATGTCGGATAAAAGATTTAGCACGGAGAGGTCATCGAAGACGTACGGAGAAAACCATGAGGAAAAAAGGCCTGAAGTGGTCGAACATCTCCGTGAAGAAATACCACCATAATCCCGGATTAGGTGTCAAGTCAGGCAGGAGGTAGCTGGTGCAACAAGGGTGATGTTGGTTTATGACACGGCATATATGAACCAATTCGTCACGAAAATACGAACCTGGCTCCCCACGTTTCCCGCACCCATCCCCACTCTCCACCGACTATGACGGAGGAAGCACAGAAAAGAACTAGCCAATAAGCAATAAACTGGCCTGTGTGTTTGGAAACAATTCGCATATCACCCTTGAATTCCTGTGGAGAGGCTAACTGGGAGACTGGAGAAGTAGCAAGTAACATAATGACAGGAGGGAGCAGCAGCAGCGTGGATACCGATAGGTGGGTCGAAAACGCAAGGGCCAGGAGGGCCGCTGAGGACTTGCCTAAGTGATTTGATGCAATACAAATGTGATGGGTGAGCGAGAAATTACTTGATACTTGAACTTGGCCTTACCTTCGGAAGCAAACATGAGTGTCAGAAGTACCGCCGTGTTCTCAAACGTGGACGTAGATAGCGCCAGGGACGAAATGAGAAGGTAAGGATTCAAGAGAGCTACTGAGGCAACCAAAGCATCGCGATCGTCTGAGCCCTTGCCTACACGTCGGCGGGATCGCCATATACGGATCAGTGCCAAAGCGCCTATGATGTCGCTCAATGCCCATACGATAGGTAGTGGTGGTATCACGGTAGAAAAGACAGACAAAAAGAGCGGGGACTGGAACCATAATAGCATGAACTGTCATAATATCCGAATCTTCAAAAGTGGCCTAGCACTCACATGCCGGAAGACACCTCCAGCGTATGGATCTACGTTGTGTGCATAAAGCCAGAGCCCCTCCTTCACTGAAGTCCGCGTCAACTTCGGTGCCATATTGGTGATGAAAGTGTACTAACAGCGGGAGTACGAAGTCAAAGGAGAAGATACTTGATGGTCGTGTTGAAGTCCATTTAACGGAATGAAAGCCAATAGCAATCTGAATGACGCAAGCAACGACACGAGCAACATCAACGAAACTTGCTCTTTTGCGGCGACGATCGGATGATGGGAAGCTGTGCGAACTACATACCATACTAGGAACATACAAGGCTCATACATCCGAACGGGGCTTGGGTCGCTTGTCGATAGCGTACACCCTGAATCAGGACCAAACCCCATACAGGACTCTGTCCGTGGAGCCCGTAGGAGGACGTTTGTGTGCGGGACCTTAAACACGGGCTACCATCGGATTGCTCCATACTACGTCGGCCGTCCGCTTCCCCTCCCAGAAGAGATGAAAGCGGTGTGCTCAGTAACAGGAAAAAAGGAGCTTGTGTAGGTGTGATTCTCTACTGTAAGCGACTATCCACTTTCCCCTTTTCCGGCCGCCATCCTTTAGTCATCGTGTAGGTAGGTGAAGGTTAAAAAAAAAATAACCAAGGGTCATCGATTCATCAATCTTCAATAACATTTGTTTTTAGACGCGATCTGACACAAGCTGAACTTGAGCTGACCAGGTCCCTTTTGCAATTTTCTTTTTCCCTCGTTTCCATGAGATAGTAAGTGTGCCGAGACCAGGGCCAGCTGAGCATGATGTCGCCTACCTCTGCCTTCAGGGATCCCAGACCTATGGCTATCCAGGGCATTTCCCGTCCCTCACGCCCTCCGTTTTGTCAGGTTCCTCCACATTGTCATATCATCTCTACTTTATTTAGACAAAGTTTGTGCCCCTTCTCCGATAAGTTGCTGATCTCCCGACACGAATCTGTATGACGACAGGAGAGATGGCGACGGTTGGTTATTATGCCCAGGGGTTGCAACCCTTAGAGAGCAGGCACCGTAACACCCTCACTACGTTGTGATATTCAACGACTCGACGCAAGGAAATAATAACTTTGATTCTTATAGGTCAATGGTCATCACAACCATCCATCAATGTGTCATGGGAGGCTTCCATTCAATGCCAAAAACGTTTACTTTCCTCTGCGAGCACTCGACTGGTATTAGTATTATGACACGAACACGGTCAACTTGCTTCATTCGGGAAATTGGAATCAACCCCTGAAGTTGTACTGTGTAGCGGGGTCAGCCAGGTCTTTGACAAACGCAGTTATCGTCTCACAGTCCCATCTTCCAACTCGGGCTCGACATCAGACATCTCTAGACCGAGACATTTACCAGTTGCGTCCCTCATGTGAGTATCCGGGTAAACCTTATGGAAACGAGAACCAATAGCGATTTCCATACAGGTGCTCCGGAACAGAAGTGTAATGTGTACAGTGTCTCGGGATGGAGCCGCCGTAGGTCCTTTCTTGACCTCACTAAATTATGAAATACTAGATAATCTCAAACAGCTCGAATCGATTTGGTGTACGTACGAGGGCTTGAGAAATTGGATTTAGAGTAAGACATGCAGTTTTATAAATTGATGGATATCTTTGGTGCTTAGTGGCTTGGCGCTGGTCCCAACCTGGATGCTTCAATCTCGTCTCAGGCTGCATTCTTTGGACCTTAGTGTTTATTGACATCTATCTGGAAACCGCAAATGCATCCTCCACTGGCACAACGCTGCAGCCCTGGCAGACTCACTCACCAAGAACCATGTGCAACCAATGTTGGGTGAGATTTTGGACTTCTGTAAAGAATGCCTGCTGATATTCTGGGCCAAAAATAGTCAGTCAGCATTGGAGGTGTTTATTACATAATGACTGACTCCCCAGGCCCAGGATATCGCAATGAAATGATTGTGTTTTTGATTGTAACATCTGTCACCACTTGCGGATCAGCATCATCAAGGCTGAATTGAGCGTGTTTTCCAAGAGTATAGTCACGACCAGAGTCTAAGCCATTTGCGCATGCACCATTTCTCTGAGTCGCCGCTCCACGTCGAAGTCGGAGCCGATTACCTTTCCAGCCGACGTAACAACCTTCTGCGCTCATCGCGCATTATCCAGACGGAGTAATTACCCCTCCGTCTGCCAAACTAGCACACGAAGAGTTAGTAAGTGGAAGTTCGTCGAAATGTGAATGTGGCGACGAGTCACGACGGGGTCGGTCCAAAGACACTTCGTCAAATATTCTCACGGTGGTCTTTACATGTCCCGACGGTCGCGCACGGTCATCCGACATCTCGTACGTACTCATATCAACTAGGGACACCGTGCACGGATGATACCCCGTCCTAATCACGTCTCCAAAAATGTATTTCCAAAGCTGACTTCCGAGCTTCATTGGTCCAACGATATCGGCGGTGATCGATTCATGATGGGCCTTTCAAATAATGCGCTCATCGGACTCGGTCGAACATAACCCTGACCAAGCTGATTGGTCCATTATGCTCTGGTATGTACTATAGGCTAAACACTAGAGCCACACTTATCTCCCGCATAACTGGATGAATGTTGACGGCGACCATCATCCGTCTGTGTCACCCGTCAACACACGTCACTGGTCACCAAACCAATGACCAAAAACGTCTTGACGGAGCTGCCGCCTCTTCCGATCGGAAATCTTGCAGGCAAACCAACGCTCGCGATGGACTCGGATGGCGGGTTTCGACCCGACGGCGGCACCCTCCTGTGTGTGGGATGATATGTGCATATATCTAATTTCCGATTTTGATCCAACCCGCGGACGCGGCAACCTATTCATTCGGCGTGGTGACAATGATATGGCATCAGGCGAACTAAAAGTGGATACGCCAACGTGCATGAGCACTACCGTTGAAGAAGCTTCGGACGATATATTTAGCCGGTGCTGAACTGGCCGGGGAGAAGTTGTGACAAGTTGAGCCCTGTGTCATTTGAACTTCTAGAATCGAGAGCTGGAGGGTCATAATATAACCAGAGGAAATACTTCACTTCCGCTCTTAGATCTAGTATGCCACCCCGCTCTCCGTTCCGGCGGGTTTGGCTCTAACGCGATAAATCTCGCCTTCTTCAATGCCACCCCCTTCCCCCGCATCGCTAACCGCGAAAACAAGACAAATGGGCCTAAGCGACCGTAACGAAAACTTATTTGAAAATCATGCCGTGAGACTTTCCCCCTCCGTCTCCGTCTCCATCTTCTTCTTCGTCTCGGGAGAACCGATCAGCCATGACGTAGACCCTATATTCGCAACGTATCAATACCTGAGACTTGTTCGCGGGAGCCATTGACGTCCGAGTCGTTGCACACGCACGGTACCAATATAATGCTGTGTCATAGAAGCGTAAAAAAGGGGCGTACATTCTCGCTGGGAAAACGAGGACTAGATATGATCGGACGGCCAGCCAATGTGACTGTGGACGACGAAAGCTAGGATAACGAATGGTGAATGAGAAAGGGATGGTGCCAATGAGGGTAGGTGACGGCAAGGGTGAAGCAAACGGTAGCATTAATGCCAACAAAGAGAATGATCATATTAATGACACCTACTCGCTCCGCTCTGCCTTCCCCGGCGTGAGTCCTCGTTCCGACTCCCTCCTTGTATGCCAAGCCCCGGACATCGGGTTCGAGTTATCGCACCGTTGCACATTCGACATTCTGATTTCATTACAGGACCCCAGGTACCACGGTACCCCTTTGTGCGATAGCGGGGGCCAGAGTCGGTGGACCTCAATTGTGCCATGAGTCGAGTTACCACCGGCATAAGCTTGAGCGGATTCTCTCGTGGAACCTCCCAATGGGTTGCGAAGTTCCCAGCAAAACTATTTCGCGACCGTTGGATCCCAGACATGTCACAGTCTGGCAATGCTTCGAGCGCATAGCAACAAGGAAAATAAATAAATAAATAGACCAAGTGAACCCATAAATCGTACACGCTTCCTTTAATTCTATGTGACAATGTCAATGTCATGCATATGAATTTCGAAATGGTCTTGTCGTGGAATTTGTCGTGGATCTGTAGATATATATATAGGATTGACATGCAAAATTCCGCAGTGAGCTTCGTTTTGGCGGTTATGATATGATGTGTCCGTGCAATGGGGGTATGCCTGAGATCATACACGCTTTGCCAGTGCCGGGATTAGACCTAGTAGAGAAAAAAGAAGCGTAGAGAGGGGAAGGAGTAATGGTCACGCTTTCACATGCGTGCTAGCGGACCAATTGTGTTCCGCCCATAGTCCGCCCACCATTTTTCTGCCTCCTCATCCGCATCGTACCCGAACTGCACCCGACTCTTGGCCTCGTCTGCCCACTGGTTCGCGTTACCCCTGTTTCCCTCGTCCAATCGTTGTTTCTTAACGGCATCCAAACCCGAGCCTGAGTTCACCTCCTTGACCGTGACTGTATTCATCACTTCCTTCCTTAGTTCTTCGCTCTCTTTTCTCAGCGCCATCTCCATCGCGGCCCTCATCTGCAGATCCCGCTCCTGTTGCTTGGGTCCGTCAGGTAAATGGAAGACATGCTGGTTCAGCCTGGATGCAGCCTGCGTGTCCGTGGCACGAGCATACCGGATCGATTGGTACGCTCGTAAGAGCGGCCCGATTTGTGCGCGAGATGACAGACGGGAGAATAGGTTGCCAAGTACGGCTGCGTCCTCGACCTAGAACGCAGGGACGAATTGAAGGATCCGTTGGTTGGGGAGGAATACATGAAACGAGGGTACGTTTCACACGAAATGACCGAGAATACGAACCCATGGACGAATGAAAAGGTTAATTAGGGTTAGTGAACGAGAGAACGGAACGAATGTGGAAGGTGAGTGCTCACGGCAATGGAAGATCCTTGTGCGCGGTATGGCTGTGTATGCACACAAAACAAAGAAGGCGATAATTAGACCAACGCTTCCCCAACAACAAAAAAACGCATTCGCACCAGCATTGGATGGCACGAATCGCCAAGCAAGGCCAATTTGCCGTCCTTGTGCACCCACGTACTGAGTGGAGCACGGTCCATGAGTTTCCAGTTAAGAGTCGATGGGACGAGCGCGAGGAGTTTCTGGACCCTGCATTATGGGAGCCATATGGTGATAAGAGTGCGACCAAAAAGACCGGAACAGACCACACGCACCGTGGTTCCCAGCCCGCAAAGTC
Source organism: Rossbeevera mucosa (assembly GCA_038090415.1). Lineage (NCBI taxonomy): Eukaryota > Fungi > Basidiomycota > Agaricomycetes > Boletales > Boletaceae > Rossbeevera > Rossbeevera mucosa. The sequence continues at coordinate 12,153 of JBBPMR010000486.1, read as the reverse complement.
GGCTCTCATCTTATCGGCGCTCCCTTCGGCTGTCCAAGATTCCACCGACCCGTCGTCGGGATGTATCATGACAAGATTATACTCCTTCTTGGCGCGCTAAAGCATGTGCCTGTCAGTGTCTATTTTTAGAAATGGTGGGGGCGCTGGGGATAATGTGGAAACCGATAACGAGAGAGTGCAACGACTCACAATACAATAAGTCATGATATGTCGTTTTGGGCCCATCCAGCCAACCATGCATGGGTTCTGGACGAGTGGACGAAGGTCGGGATCCTTGAGCATCAAGTCGGTCGAGATGATGGCTCTGAAGGCCGCATCCCCGGTTGGGGTCGGCTTGTCTGGGCCACCGACGACGTATTCCCGAGTGAGACTCTTTACGCCATCAGCGCCAATGACGAGATCTGCGTGCACGACTTCTCCAGATTCGAGAGTGAGGGTAGGTATAGAGGGATCCAGGGAGACGACGCGACAGCTGGTGCGAATGGAGACGCGGGGATGGGATTCTGCAAGCTCGTATACCAGCCGATGGAAATCGGCTCTCTGTGTGACACGGCGATCTGAGGATGGAACTCAGAGGGGGAAGGCAAGTGACTCAACATGTATGTGGTAATAAGGTGCGCCGTACTTTTCTTCCATGGGGCCACCCCACCTCGTCCAGCCGACGGTTTCGCCGGTGGACCCTAGTGTGTTGGACTGATCAGGGGAGATGCCAACAGGGGTAATGGATACGGACATCGTCTAAAGGTGATTGCTTCGGGCCTGACGGCAACCTGGCTGAGTTTCTCGCCGAGGCCCCAACGGATCAAGAGACGGGTAAGGTTTGGACCCATTTGAATGCCTGCGCCAATCTCACCGATGGCTGCGGCGGATTCGAGGATGGTGACGGTGTGGCCTGCCTCTGCGAGGGTGTAAGCAGCGGAGATGCCGCCCAGACCACAGCCTACGACGACGACATGGATAGGGAGGGTAGCCCGACGCCCCTGGTAGAGGTGGGATCTGGCTGTGTTGATACTTGACCGAGGGGGAGAGGCGAGGAGAGGTTTGGAGGAGAACAGGTTGCCCATGATAGCCATGAAGGAGAGGAGATGACTTGAACATTTGGACGGAACAACGAGCGCCTTTTTAAGGCTAGCGCGGTGTGTGACCTGTTAAAGTAGTGCAACCCCAAGCAGACCTCGACCGGTGAATGACCTCACGGCACTGACTTTCTCGGCGACATCCGGCACCATAGTTTATCCGCCCGTTCGTCATGCTGTTTCATAATTATAACATTACAACCGTGGGAATTATTATGGATATTCGTCTCCTTGAAGAAACTCATCGCGCGCTCATCGTGCAGTACAATGCCGAACACCCTGCCCTCGCTGCCCTCCTCGACGTGTTGCGTGATGACCTCCTCCCCCGACTTGCTATTGAATATGCACCGTCTGATCACGACGTCGCTTGGCTGTCTGAGTGGTTGTCTGACATCGGTAAGCCCCCTCCTACACGTACCACGTTCCTACTACTACATCCCTCGCAGCATCCATCTTCCGTCTCCTCCGGGTATGTACTTTTCGCTTCAAAAATTTCTTTCTCGCCCCTCATTTCTATTCCTTCGCTTCCCAGCGCCACAAGTTTATCCGTCCAACCACTTTGAAAGAGATCCGTGACACATCACTATGGCGGCTGCAAGTTCTCCGTCCCATCCTCCTCCTCTCCGTCCCAACCTTATTTCATTGCCTTCCTCCGCCGATCTCCGATGCCTTTGGCCGCCCCCTAGTTTTTCTTAGGCTCACGTCCCTCCAATCCCTCACATGTTCCGTCAAAGATGCACTGCTCCAACAGGTAGAGCGTCTGCGCCTTCATCTTAGATTTCTCCGAGATCACTGCACCCAATCATGCACCAGTCCTTTTCCGCTCCAATACATCGTCTTTGTCGATGTTGCCGACGTCTCCTTTCAGAAGTTTGTGGGTCCAATCCCTATCTTACATTCAATATCACGTTCATTGAATTTAAGGATCGCGATCTCCTTTCATGGGCCCTAAGCGAACTTATACCACGATATCCTGGAATGCTTGCAGCGGGTAAGCACCGGTCACCAGGGGTCCTAGAGTGCACACAAAGTGATCTCGAATTCATCCTCAGCCTTTGTGCTCAATTGTTCCTGGGTGCATTCAAGCACTTGGTCAGTGGCAAAGTATGTCTCACCCACTCCACTCCGATCCTCCCGGCTACTTCCTTCTGATGCCATCCTTTTACGAGGCGTCTCTTCCCCTCGATCGCTGCTCGCGTGTTTTTCCCTTCCAAAACGCAACTTCTCAGCTATTGTTCGGCGGCCATATTACCCGCAGGTTGGCTAGTTTTCCATTCTTCTTCTGCCTGTTGGGGAGGCTTTCCCGTTCTAATCTTTGATGTGTAATCGTTTGTACGCAGAATATGGCGGCTCATTGCCGGCCCTCGATCAAATTGATAACGCCCTTTATTCGACATATCAAACGCGCCATTTACCGCCGCCGCCAACAACTCCGCTTCCTACCATTCCATCATCCCCGCCCCCCTCCCCTCCCCCTCCTCACTCAGCGCATGCTCCGTCAATAATCACCCTCTCCCCCTTTTCCCCAGAGAACCCGTTTTATGGGTACCCCGCGATCGTTTATGCTTCGAGTCCTTATGCAGTTCGACCCTTGCGCAAGGGACTAAGCGAGCTAGCGCACACGCTCGCGATATTGTGGTGGCGGCGGTGGGGGAGGTGGGTATCGACGTGGGCTTGGGCAGCTGCTTGTGTGCTCACGCTCGTGCATTTCTCGGTGCGTTACACAAGGGGCCTGAGAGTAGGGAGCATGCTGGAGGTAGCGATGGGTGTCGTGCGTACACGTCTGACGAGCGCGACGCGAACTTGGACATGAGCATGACGTGGCAAGTTGAGGAGAGATGCGGTGAGCGGCATCCGTGATATGTACCTGTCACTCGCTCTTACTGTCGGGGATCCAAGCTTGGACATTCAGTTTGTCTTTCTCATCCGCCGTCAAAAGAAAACCCTCGTTCGGAGGTTTCCCTTCATCACCCACCGATCATTGTTAGCACTGTTACCTGATGCTCGTTTATCATTTTCTGATACACTTAATATCACTCGTTCTACTCACGTGACTCTGACCAAGACAGGTACGTTGTGTTTCATTTCCTGTTAGTTGCATTTTATACTTTCATCTACCACGGATTTTCCGCAGGTTATTGGAAAAACATCTACTTCCCGTGTTTACCTGAATTCCCTATAACGGCCAGCTAGCATCTTTCTCGCGAACATTGATAGTATCGTTGCTTCGATTATTCATGTAGTAGCTGTAAGTACTTACGTGCAGATGTTTCTGGTGTGCAACAACGGTTTAGGAACGCACACATTACACTCGTCTTGCTTGCTTGCCAATGGGTATCGAACGGACACTCGGTATGTACATGCGACAATGGCAATATACCACAACTGATCTGGCCAGAACTTGTGCCGGGTCCCCGGACCACATCAAACCGCCGTTTGATCGTTTAACTGGCATCATCGTGGACGAGCGCATGGTGACACTGGCGAGAGAGGATATGCCGGTCGGTCGAGGTGTGATGCCGATGGGGCGAACTGGTGGGACAGCCGCCTGTGCATGCGCATACATACATATATCTCGTTCGAGTGATGTGCAACCATGGTGTACGCGCGTGTTGTCGCGGCCGACGCGTAACGTTTTGCCAGAGTCTACTAGCCAATGGCAAATCTACAGGCGGTAGTATGCATGGCCTATCTGGAATTTGAATCATTTGATGCAGTACTGATAGTTGGGTGTGATCGTGACAGCCCTAGCATACAAATTGCATATTCTCCTATCCTCAGCATATCTATTCAGCTTTTCATTGATGAGGAGAACCACTGTTGATAAGTAAAACCACTCATCACAATCGCTGGTAGAGCGGCGGTGAACGGTATGGAGTCGGAAGGGGGTTAAGCTTTTAAGTAAGCGTGTCTAGCAGAAATCAACCACTCGCTGCAAACTTACTATGCTTGCATCATACACTACTAATGGCACTATTAGTAGCAGTAGTCTAGTGGTTACCTCGTAATCAATCACCTCCGCGGCGAGTCGGATCTAGTGGCAGTGTAATGATGGCCTCCAGACCAAGATCCCTCCGAGTCACTACAGGTCAGTAAAAAATCTGTACCTCGTGGGACACAGTTACACCTACTAGAATCGTCACATGTAGATCACGGTGTGATACAGTGCAACCAGGGTTGTATGTTTATAACCCCATCATCCATACCGGTGTTCTGTCTATTAGACACAATGTTCGAAAAACAAACCGAGCCAGTAGAGGGAGAGGAGGGGGGGTCCTACTACTTATAGGTTACCACCATATATTGTTTTACATTTGGTAAGTTACGTCCCCCTTAAGCATCTCAGACTGTATCACCACATGAACCATATATCAACGTTTTGAAACCAGAATCAGGTCTAGCCTTTACTATTAAGGCTAGGCCAGGCTCAACATCTATCTCAGCCATCGGATACTCGCCGCGGGCGGTTGATACGAAGTCGCTTCACGTTTCTCGTGTGGGTTGCCTTGACTTTTTACCCTTGTAATTTTTGATCAGAGGAAGAAAGAAAAAAAAAAACTTAGACTTCGGGTTTCAAGGGTTTTACGGTTTTGCCTTCGTTGTGATGACGTGCGCTTTTTAGTCACGGTCGCAGGTTTCGGGGAGCATGATCGTGATATGATGGAGGTTTAGCCTGAGACTTCACTCCATGATGACGATGAAGCGGCGGCATGCAGAATTGAAATGCATCAAGTTTGTTTGTTTTAGAAAGACGAACACGTATCATCTGAGGCGGTCAGTTCATTACTAGCATCTCGACAATTTGAAATTTGAAGGTTTCGAGATCTCCTGCATCGCCGCACACCCAGACAGTGGTAAAATAAACAAGATAGACATAGTAACAAGTGAGTAACATTGAGATGGGGATAGAGATGGAACGAACCTGAAATGACTGAGCCACCCTCGCATTTGAGAGCATCACATTTTGGCCTCGAGTCCACAAAACATCGCGTTCATTTCCCCCCCTTTCCATGCAAGTGGGCATGCATCTAACATCCATTAATGCCTGTTGTACCAAATGATATCACCACCTTCCATACGCACACGCACACACAAGACGCCAACTAAAACCAACCCTGTTACAAAATCATACCAAAACACGACAACTCGACATGGTCCGCTTCGCGTCTCAATGATCCCATCATCCGTTTCCAGCCCCACCCATGCTGATACCGAAAATAGGCGCATGAGGCTTGGCCATGGATGCGATTAGGCTCGGCAGTTACCGTGAATTCAGTATCTTAGTATCCGAAGAGCGTCCAAGGAAAAGCAGGCGATGAGGATACGATGGTGAGTGACGTTGGTATCGACGTTGATGACGAGCAAGCCGGAAGCATGTATGGGCTACACAAATGTGCAGTCTCCACCTCGAACGACAGGTGGTAGAGGTAGAGCAGGGTGCAGCATCTATAAAAAGTACTCAGGAAGCTAAAATGTATGTCAGCATCCTCATCTCTTGTCAGTGGGGGAAGAGAAATGCCATGAAAAACCCACCTTGCCGCCCGCATTCTGTGCTGCCTGATGAGTGGGTCCATCCCGCTCGTTCTCTGGCGCAGCTTCAAACACGTTGAAGTACATGCTCCCTCCCGGCCCCACTTCGAGGATACTTGCCGAGTTGCCACAGCGGTAGCAATAGTTGGGCGCGGACCATACTGTGGACAAGTGCTTGTCAAAGAGGGACGAATAACCCTCCATACAGAGTTGATGCGCGCGAAGGATGTGCGACATATTGTTCGTCTCAAGGAATTTGTGTACAACACCCGAACCAAAGGTGTAACCCGCACCTCTGTATTGACATGACGACACCGATCGAAACAAGGGAGTGTGTTAGCACTTCATCATCCGAGGGAAGCAGCAAAAGTGGGGTAACGGAGTACGTGGAGCGTGACCACGTATATACAACCGCAGAGCTGTGAGAGAAGTGTACCAACCTGGGTGATATTGCAAAGTCCTCCTTCTCTGCATCTGGATCTGACCACACGAGATCGGCCATGGGACCCTCATGAGGGATTTCTGCCGAAAGGACCCGTTTACAGGCCATGAGGTGCGGAACCACGAAGAAGTGAGGAAAGACGGGGCCCACCTCGAAATCGATCGACGACTTTGATCTGATCAACTGAATGAATAGAAGGCGAGAGCCCTAGTGAAAAGTAAAAAAGTCATGTCGAAATTTCTCCCTGGTTCGACGATAACGGCACGCACCACCATGGACACAAAATATGCGGTCGTCAATCACGACAGAAAGGGTCAAGAAGTCAAACATGTCCGTAAAGTACGTCCACACATGTGATGATCCATATTTTCTAACGCATTCGGTATAGAAACCATATGTCTGCGGAACAGTCAGGAAGCAAGCGAGGGATAAGAGGATGGGCGTTCCTGAGTGACAGCCCTAGATTCGTGGTTTCCACGAATGAGCTGGACGCGATCAGGGTATCTTAGCTTAAGACACGTCAGCAAAGAGATGGTCTCGACGCTGAATAGACCGCGATCGACATAGTCCCCTAGGTGCAACGTGAGTCACGACCAGCGGTGTGTAGATATCGACTAACCAAGGAAGAGATAGTTGGTATGTGGAGCATAACCGCCTATGCGAAATATCTCGATAAGATCGTAAAACTGGCTTGAGGACGATTTAATGGTGTCGATGGACCCTGCACGGTCAAGTTGGCTCACCCATGGATATCACCGACGACGGTGACGGGTGCGGACACATGCACGACGTTGGATTCTCTCATGAGTACTTCTTTGGTTTTCTCGCATATTTCGCGGAGGAGGGCCTCGTGTAAGAGCTGTTTGCACAAGAGCTGTTCTATGCATGCGTCGAGGTCGAATGGTGCCATATTGGAGATGACTCATAGACTTTGGGTGGATGCGAGGCACGGGTGTTTGTACATATTTGTATCGTGGTGTTGTTAGCAAAAACAAATTAATTAAAATGAAATACTTAACAGCGTCGTTGCCATCACCCCGCAAGCTCGGCGGATCCCCAAAGGTGACGATAAGACTCAGGGTTCAATCCAAGGCATACTATATCAGTTGGTGCGTAAAGGCCCTACTGTGCCGCATCTCGTCATCTCGTCTTTTTTTTATATGTCCGTCGCACAGGGCAAGGTTAAGTTTGCGACCACGACGCGGGTAGCACGGAAATTTTTTGTTGCCTGGCCGCGTCAGCTGTGTCTTTGCTCCGTCCTTGCGGCAGTCACGTTGTAGGCAAACTTTTCCATTCATCACGCTTCTCTCGTCCCCCCAATATCACATCTCGGTGGATTCAAGATGACTCTAGCCGTGTCCTTTTCATGCCATCACAATCCCACTCCCATGTGCATGTATGTATTGTGTATGTCTGTGTACTGATACGAGTGTCAACAGCACTTGCTCTCTTGGGCAACACCGGCTATCAGATATTAAAGCTTCGGATTTCGGGATGGAACCCCCTCACGCATGCAAGTCGGTTGACGCAACCCTTGTTTTCTCTTCCGAGATCACCTTCCTGGCGATCGAACCCTTCCTATCGCCGCCCCGGACTTATGTACATGTGAGTATGTACACTTTACGCACATTGGATTCGGACTCGGACGAACGCAGACGAGATCGTCATGAGTGCCTTCGACAACGAACAAGTTCGATTGCACGCGAACGCCGGAATGGTTTGCCACCATGCGACAGCAAGAGAATTGCGATCGCGGTGTGGTCGCGGGAACGTGTGTTGGGTTGCGAAAAGCCGTTACACGTCTCGACGCGGTCACGGCACCGAGGTCGAAAAAAAAGGCCCCAGCTCACTTACCCGCGTGCCAGTCGCTGCATGTGCATGGAGTTTTGATTTCAACCATCATTCGGTCACCTAAGTGATTCTCCTACTCGCGTTTTGTTTGGGTCGCTACAGCCCACCGCAATACATACGACCAAGTAGTATACACCTCCCTCGTTTGATGGCGTGTATTCAATTCTAGCAAAAATAAAAATGCAGCAAAACGTCTACCAAAAATGATGATAGGCTAATCTGACATGATGGGATGTCTTTGTTAATGATGAGCGCTGAACGCCCATCGATTCCAGTTTGTTGGTGCATCAAGTGCCAGCGTAAAATGTCTGCCACCGACGGGAAGTGCTGACGCCGCCGGAATAAGTAAGGTCAGCTGGCACTTCCCGACTTTTTCTCGGGACGGGTGGTCATCAGGAGCATTGCTTGCCCGATGGCAGGGTCCTCGTTCCCACGATGGGCCCACTCTCGGTCGAAGAAACTCGCCAGATGGCGCATGTGCTTGAATGGTGCGAGCGGCCAAGCGAGGGTAAAGTTTGGCGAGATGCATCTGATACGAGCTTGAGTCTGTTTCTCTTTTCCGTAGTAGGCTGTGCGCAGTGGAATCACATCTGCATACTAGATCTTTCCGCTTAACGTTAGATGAAAGGAGCGTGCTTCAAGTTGAGAGAAATTCTGAAGGGTCCATATCAAGATGCCGTATGGGGTGCATCATATGCAGATTTAAAGTACTGATATATCGCCTTACGGTACCAGGGACGATCCCTTCTCGATCTCGAAAGCCAAGTTTCAGGTACTCTCCCACCCATCCGAACTTGGACTGTAACCAATTACATATTCGTCTCTAGATCTCACATTCTCGTTTTTCCTTTTTTTTGCTCCATGCCGGCATGGCTCAGTATGTGCGTGAGAGGGTCAGCATGTGTGCGTTGCACAGCAGCTAAGCTATTCCGTTCAGCATCGCCAGTTCCGAGATCTGGCCATCTGACTGTTGCATCTTCCTACGGTGAACTTGTCTAGTTCTGGTGTTCTCAAGTTCCCCCCGGCCAATCCCACTCGATTGACATCTCCAGAGCCATCGTCGAACCGAATCAGAAGGGTCCCTGGACTTGCATCGCCCTTCTCTAGATCTCTGCACGCTTCGCTCCGTGGCCGCTATCGCTCCCGTCCCGCCCGAATTCACGATGGCTACCGGAATGATATGGGCGTGTACTCCATCCCGGGCTTACTATACTTTCCTCTCAAGAGGTAATAATTTAGTAACACCTCCTTTCATTAAGGTACGTTGCTAAGCCATACTATGGCAGGCGACGTCCGTCCTATTACAACAACATTTTCGTATATAACCTACCCTCTTGCGAGCCTCTCTCGCAATTTCAATTCTTTGCCCTCCGCCTGGTTCTCCAATGCAATACAATAACTACTCCTCCTCTGCTCACCAGGTCCATCCCGCTGCTCACTCATCCCAGCCCAACGATGACTATGGCTCGCCCTATCCCGATCTATCTCACAACCCCTCTACCTTGTCATACGCCGCTGTCACCCCAGACGGTCACTTTCCCGCCGGATCCATTGGTGCGTCATCAGTGTCGCTTACTTTCATTTCATTCACAGCTTCAGTCTCGACAGCCCACCAGAGTATCCCTCCGCAGTATTCCTACTCGCACTATGGTGCGCAGAGCAGTCCAGAAGACCATCGTTCATACTACACGACACCCTCTCAGAGCCCCGCAGTCGAGCACTACGCCTCCCCTGCGGGCTCGTACACGGCGGCAAGCGCCTCGAGTCATCTAAGCCCACAGGCGTCTCGAGAGCCCTCTCATCACCTTTCTCAGCAGCAGCAGCAGTTCGTCGCCACACCATCTCAAGCTTATCAGGTCTATTCTCCCAGTCGATCTGGCTCCTCCACTCGTTCTCGGTCTATCGCTGAGCCCTATTATCGCATGTCGCCAAATCCCCAGCACGTTGCGCACGCGCCCCCGTCGGGGACTCATGTCCCCTGCGGAACGAGTGGTAGAAACAGCAATACGCACCGAGGCCCTCCTCATCCACACGCTCATCATACCGGCACGATCGTGGTCGCCGCCGGAGAGCGTTACCCATGCGACCTCTGTGATCGTTCCTTTACGCGTCTTCACGATCGCCGGCGGCACTATGAGACCGTGCACGCCACTTCGCCGGTGTCGCACACCTGCCGGTTCTGTCAGAAGGGCTTCAGTCGCTCCGACTCACTTAAACGCCACGTTGACAACGGATGTGATGACATGCCTCGATAGATTTCTTTATTTTGGCCCTAGTTGCATTGCACCCTTCCCCTCCACACCCTTTCCTTGGCTTGAGAGGTTTTAGGACTAGGTTCGGCTGCAAGCGGTTTGGATGTGCAGTTCTGGACTTGTGTGTAGACCCTCCCCCTTCCCCTCTGCTTCCGGATATGAAAGCCCTCGTTTACGAGCCATTGCTATTCATCTTCGAATCCTCACTACTTCAGAGACATACATGAGAAGGCAGGGTGTGGGGGAAGGGAAAAAAAGGAGGGGATAAGGGTTGGGTTAGGTACTATGTGTCCTCGCTTGTCCCCCTCGCCCCGTGCGTATGTTATGTCGCTGGTGATGAACATCATGTTATATTTTTTATCGTACTATGGACGTATTTTTCCCCCTTGATCGTGCATTCGCATCTTCTCTCGCCTCGTTGGGTCCTCGCTCATACATACGCACACATATTTAGATCGTATATAAACATAAACGACTCTTCACTCCTAGTTGCTCAGTGTTCACTGGCTTTCCCCTCGCGTTCCCCTTCTTTTCAGTGTTGTCTATCATTTATTTTATTTGTCTTTTTTGTGCAAAAATTAGCGTACGCAATTTATGCGTCGGTCGACTTGCAGATGCTTGTACCCCAACCACCCATCGCAATCCACGTGTCAATCATTCATCAGCCAGTCAGCCCCCTCATTCCGACCCGAGTTAGTAAGACATGAGTGCCAACTGCATTGCGAAATCGTTTTGCGCCCACATAGTCCTTCCATTCGGAATAGCTACCATGCCGGAAGGATCATCAATATTCATATGGCGGCCGTAGAGTTCTGTTCCTTTTTCTATTTCGCGATACTGCAGGGCTCAATTGACAGGCAACACGCGACATTGGGTGACTTTCCGTAGGCTGATAATCCGGAGAATATAATAAATTTTGACCCGTTTAGAAAGTGTGCCGAGTTGCCGACGCTAACCGAAAAGATTTGAAATTGATACCCTTCGAATAAACCTTAATCTGAAGAGGGGTTGCCCCCCGAATAGATTATTTTTGGACACACATCGCTTATGTCAGCATGATTCCGCGCTCGTCAAGGCTCGCCGCGCAGCGGAACTTTGAGCCAGGCAGAAGTGTCCGAGTCAATGATGTGTCATAGCTGGTCAGTCACAGAAATGTAAGCATGTTCCATGCTTTCACTGACCCCAAATTTAGCCATGAACAACAATACCACATGGTGCAGCCACTGTGTGACAAGATTGGATAACTCCTCAAATCCATCTACTTGTGGCCAAGTGATCTGACCCTCAGGAATTGTCTTGAGTGTCATGGTAGCAAGAAGTATCTGAAGGCCACTGAATTTGATGTATTGAGAAGTGGTGGATGGAATGATGGCAAAAATTTATTGTGAACTGATTTCCTGCATTGTGAAGTTCAGATAATGATAATGCAGTACACCAGCAGCATCCCCTAAATGTTGCCCAGGTCTTGGATTACCCAGTACATTTGTGCACCAGCTAGCTGAAAAGCTGAAAAGCCAGATGTGAGGATGTATCTGAATGTGTCTACATCAAAGTCCATGGTCATGATAAAGGCTTAGTCACTCTTACTTTCATAGAGCTTTTGCCATGGCATGTCAGTGCGCAGGCAGATCAGGAAGAAGATGTGGATGACACAAATACAGGCAATGTGGCTGGCATGTCTCAATACAGGCTTCCTGCCCATGCATGCACCAGCAATGAGTAGCAACAACTATAAGCCTGAGCAATAAAGGGATTTGGGAATCCCCTTGGGCGCAGTGTGCAACGAGGGAAAAGCTTGGTGGAGAACTCACCGGTAATTTGAGGAGATTGCTAAACGAAGCAGGTAGAATATAACTGTAGAACAGCTTGTATTTATCAGGGCTATCTTCGAGCCCTTATATACTACATGAATGCTATTTATCTATGTGTATAGTATGGATAAAGAGAGAATATAAGGTCGAAGATTTAACTCTCTAGATAAAAGATAAAGATCAGCTTATGA
>JBBPMR010000485.1:0-20288 GCA_038090415.1 Rossbeevera mucosa | reverse complement strand
CACATTGACTCCTGAATCCTAACAGCAGGGATTAAATATACATATTATGAAAAGATGCAGAAACTCACCTTCAATCCAATTCATGGTGAACTCATTGTGCCGCAGATCCTCACCCATGGTATTGACGATGTCCAGAAAATGCTCCACAGCATCATATATGCGACCGCCGGCTAGCATGGTTTCACATTGGCCCTTCTTCTCATGCGCGTGCAGGGTGCATTGCGACACAACAAACTGGTCAGTAAGCGGGCAATCAACATCAATCCGGGGTGGCACAACTGCAGTTGGATTCCCTCTTGAGTTCTCTACGGAAATTTCATCAAGAAGGGTCTGGTGACTCACCCATTGATGGACCTAACACACCAGGACTAGATAGTCTGCAGCATCTTATAAACCGTTCTAGAGACACTGTTAATGTATGCGCTGCAGGTCTGTTTTTCGGCGGTCTCCAGCAATGCTGAATGAAGTCCCAGTGAGAGTCATCTATTACTGGGGATTTTGGTCTGTCTGGAGTCTTCCCTGATACCAACAGAAGGATGGTGGCTACGTCGTTGGAAATTTCCGGCCATGGTTGCTTCCCAGATAAAACCTGCAAGGGAGTCAGAGTGATTCTATTGTTCATATTTATGAGACGTCCCTGCAATGCAACACACCCAAATGAATATATATCACACTCTGTCGACAAAGAGGACATCTCTTCAGGATTAACTAGCTCAGGGGCGACCCAGCGTAATGCTCCCGGGTTTGCGGTGGACCTCTGAAGGTATGTTTGCGCCTCGGAACCGTTCCCTAGCAGGGAAGCATATCCGAAATCGGTTAAACATGCAGTGTAGTTGTCATCGAGGAGTATGTTATTCTGCTTTAAGTTCAAGAGGAGAAGATACAATGGATTTTATTATACGTACAGGGTATAGGTCTCCATGAACAATCGGAAATGAATGCACTGTGCTTTGCGTTACTTTAGGTGCGTGCATCTGATTCAGAGACTAACAGTAGGACAGCCCTCTAGCGACATCGAGCAACTTTGATATTATAAGAAGTTAGAGGGTAAGTTAGCTATACAAATCGACTGAACGCACAATTTGAAGTTTGCATGTCATGTCCAGCTTGTCGTTATGTGTCATCAAGAATTTGCTGAGACATTCGTTGGGCATCCACAATGATACTGGTGACATCATACCATCCCTGCCAAAGCCGTATGCAATGCCAAGGAATGGGACGATATTTTTATGGCTTAGTCTCCTCCAAATCCCGAGCTCTCTTCGCAGCATCTAGTAGAAAACGATTTACTTCATACTCGTTACTCGCAGAGAAAAGGGATACTTTGTTTAATCGGTCTATCTGATCTACGTCGAACCGCAACACTTTTACTGCAACCTGAGGAGAAAGATTTTTTTTTTAAATCGGGTACTGCGAGTCGTTAACTATACACAAACCTCTTGTTGTCTTGAATCGCCGTTGTATCGACATCTGTACACATCACTAAATCCGCCCCCTGCAACATACTTGCCACCTTTCTCTATGTCGCGCGAGAGATCTGGCAGGGGTGGAACTGGATCGGCACTGACGGCTAGTAATCAATAATTTACCATACAAAAACGACAGACAGACGTACTCGGAGTGGGAAGTAGCGTGCTATCGTTTCAATGTTACTGATTAGCTCCTTGGAATGAGTCAAGATGTAATGTTACCTGATGCAGTCGGAAGTTATCCTGCTGAAACAACGGAGGGGCGTTGTTTGACATAACGAGTGTTTGCAGTGGGGGTGGGGCAGAGGGAGGATGGGATACTCCTCCTCCGGTGGAATATCCCTCGCTTCGGGATACAACTCGTGCGCAACCTGGCGTGACCCTGAGCGCTTACATAAGGCGCTGCCTTACATATTACATATTACGATGGTTAGCGCTTTAATTTCAAATGTCAAGAAACACCGGGCACTTACTGACGGCCAACGTGGTGGGCCATATCTTAGCAGGCCTAGCCTATACTGAGATCCTGTTTACATCCACCACCACGTGGGCTTGCACGGCGTGTTTCCAGAATCCACAGACATGAACGTGTCTGGTGCAACTCACCAAAAGCCTGCTGCACAAACGCAAGGCAAATGGTTCAAGTTAAGGCATGATCGGAGGCACTGCAGAGCCATTTGGACGGTTGTGTAGAGCCATGGAAGCGTAGATCAGGAGGACGCATTTTGAGGCTCGAATGCGGTTCAACGATTCCGCCGCAGTGCCGAAATTACCTCTCAGTGTGTTGGATGCGGTGAGACCTATCTGTTCAGAACTTTGGACTCAAATTCACTCGTATCGGAACTATCTACACGCATAAAGTTGAAACCGACCGAGACGACCTAGATCTACCCATTCAACCGCATCTGAGCATACGCCGGTATCCTTCCGCGGAGTGTTGTCATCCATTCTCTGCTGCATGGCGTCTTCAGCTACCAGGATATACTTTGTTCTCCTACACAATATTGCAACGACAAGAATGTATGCCCTTTGTTGATTTGGCCTTTTCTGGAAGCACGAAGACCCCCTGTGTTGCATATTCATCATGAACTTAGCAGGAAAGAAACTTTGAATGCATTGATGTAGCTGCATGCACGTACCGGAGGCATTGTCAAGATTTTAGTTTCTGGGACACTGAACGTTGAACATGTCAAATTTCGTTTTAAGCTACACGCCGCGTGGGGCTGGTGTGGTGTTTCCACAGGCATGGAACGTGTCTCACGACTGCAGCCTGTGCACAAATGTGCGGTAACAATGACTCAAAGTTGGGACGATTAGCATGACCGAAAGGGATTATCGAACTATTCAGGTCTTTCCGCCGCAGCGTCGCGGGAGCGAGAGCACACATTTGGGCTATTGTTCAACCTCTGGCCGCACCTCTCCCGGCATCGCAATGACCAAGCGTAATCATAAACGAGCGCCCCTGCGCCATTAATCGGTGAGCTCGGAATAACAGCAATGATAAGAGAGGTCGCGAGTGATAAATACCAGTGAACACGTTTCGATCCTATGGAAAGACCTGGGTCGTGCTGGGTGGTAGAGTTTACCGTCCATCCGGAATCAATTGCAGAAGAGCATTATTTTCCGTAGGTCTGATCACGACGGAAAGAGAGAAAAGAGAACACCGAGGGTCCAGCGCATACACACCATGTGTTTTGAATTTTGAAATGGTCACCGTAGCCTGAAGGAACAATTTGTTGCCAAAAAAGCAAAAGAATAAAATTAGAAATAGTTCGTGCCGCGATGTACATGCTGTGAACGAGTGCTCTGGCTTTGGGTCCTCGTCGATGTTCAATCCACAGTACCGCTGGCTCACAAGCCGACGGAGGTCTTCATCCTTGACCAATGCAACATGGATATCGCTCGAGCTCAAGTCATCCCAAGGCCCCCTGAAGGTTTCGGGATATTCAGTATTGCAAATTGACGCCTGTAGAATAGGGAGAACGGGATCAAACTACACTTTCCATAAATAACCCACACAAACGTACCCTCAAATCGTCACTCCCACAAAATAAAATAACCCTCATGGCTCATTTCCTGACCTGTCGACCATTTCGATTCCACTCGTAATACCATGCTCGCGGTGGTCCAAATCTTGTTTTGCCAGTGGATCACCGTGGAGTACACCATGAGAATCTTCGGCCGACCGAGAAAGCGACGAAGAACCCGTGACTAGATTTAGGTCGAAAACTTGCTGTGAAAATGGCACTGATTGCATGCTTCGGAGGTTCAACACCACTCGTTGCCCAGTGGTTATGACCAGTGGGTTAAAGCTAATGGATATCAGATTTGAGTCTCAGCATTTGGACATTAAAAAATTCAGATGATCATCGAGACTCACACCAACATGAGATTTGTTAGCACACTCTGTGTAACAATAACCGGTTAGTTGAACTGGAAACACAAGTTTGGTGGGATTTCACTTGTGCAAAAACAGTCCTGAGAAACACTATGATTAGCACGGTCTATCATTTGAGCAGAGTTCTGTGAAGCAACAACTCACTGAGACAAAATGCCTATTATGCCGGTTGCGGCGGTCGCCTGTGTATAAACACGTGAAGGAGACATATACGGCAATGATGTGACGCAGAGACGTACAGTAAGATATAGAGCAGCTGGCAAAAGCATCGGTTCATGGTGTACCAAAGAAGATACTATTCCCTCACCGTCCGTGGCCAAAGTACGAAGAAGCGGTTGTGGATGTCGGAGGTCTCGTGTCTCCTTGAAGAGCTTGCTAAGTGAGACGATCACCATAAAAAACACCATGCAGTCAAGGATAATTCTAAAGGATTGTTCGGAATGACGATGCCCAGTAGTGATCCTCGTGTTCAGAATACACTTACGCTATCGAGGGCATAATCCACTAGTACATCGAAGGGGTGCCAGAAGTTTGGACCACGTGAGATTCAGTTACACGTATACGGTACCCTAGACTCACGCTGTTGTCGCTTTTGACATTGGCTACACCAAGCATGGGCCAAAGCTGAGGAATAGCGTCGGATAAATGGAAAAGCAAAGGATTCACAAACTGTTCTTAAAACACAGACACCAGTCTCTTGAAGATGCGATAATGGATATTCTTGCGCAGTGAATTCAGCTACACATCTCGACTGAAGATTACGAATACATACCTGCAGCCCCACGGCCCACCAGGATATAAAGCAACATCCCAGTGACCACTGCGACGTAGACCGCATAACCAAGAATTAATACAACAGCCACGTAACGCTTGCACCCCCAAATGGCCCATGCCCGCAGTAGGACCAATACTGTACTCTCCAACGTCAGCGACGTTCAGTTTATTGTAAAAAAGGAAGAGCTCACTGCGGATAGCCTCTGATTGAAATAATCCATAAAACACGATGAATCCCTCGAAACGCGAGCAAAACTATGCAGCTAAAATGTTGAGACACTGTTTGAATTCTGGCTGAGAATGGATCGACTATACCTTTGACGACCGGTGACTCAGAACCCCAAAATTCTCAAGTGTAAGAGCCGATTGTCCAACCAAGCTACCATAACGGCTTAATAGAAAGATGACCTTGACTACTGACCATTCCCTGTGCCAAATATAATCCAACTTTTCGGGCCCTTAAGAACAGACTAGGTGTCCGTGAGGGAAGCCAGTTGCACGTACCTCGAGAGAGAAAGTGAGAAAGTAATCATAAACCAGCAGGGTCTCTGCTGCGACGGAGAGGTACCTAGTTGGTTGCCAGTGGGTGAACACGGCGCAAGAAAACCGAAACAGGACGCAATCTGATAGGCTTACTGGTAGCTCCTTAGCACACTAAAAAATTGTTCAGTCGATGACATTGTGAAAACAAACAGTTCAAAGGGAGGGCAGGAGTTCAAGGAAGTTAGTTTTGAATGCTGGGCAATGCCCATCCGTGTGCGGTATATATGTGAGTCATCGTTAGCGGGCATGGCGGCGGAGTACTAAAATGTCTATACGTCCTGAGAGACATAAGTAGCATTTCAAGCTTGCGAAGGAACTATTATTCTGATCCGCTTGCTTCGGCAAGTGCACGCTTACATAATAATTCCCTGCTTCTTACTCAGTCAGATGCTGCATAAGAGATAAAGTTCATGTAATACTACTAGTAGTAAGAGCAATCGATAATGGCATTGAATAGTATTCACAGCTCACAAAACAGGCTAGATTTTTTTTTCTCGGTCTTGCAGAGCGACGGCGGTTACTGAGAGTCCTAATGACATAGCCTGAGTACGGGTTCTCTTGCTACTAATCAGTCAAAAGAGAAAAAGTACGATATCCATCGAACAACAATTTACAGTAATAAGTGTCAACGAAACTAGCGATGATAATACACTGGCAAATGCGACCCGAAGGGTTCTGCAGTATCGAAAAACCCTCCCCAGCTCAGAGCACTGACATAACAGGCCACTGACAGATGATAACTTATGGCTTAGCATCGTTTGTGCCAACCCAGTATCAAACAGCCATCACCTTACCATTTCACGCCTTGAGAAATGCATCGAGCGCCTGCTGCCTTGGGACGTATAATACCAAAGATACCTCAAGCTTGTCCATGCACGACAGCAGAGACTCCGAGTCATTGACAGGCAATGACAGCTGTCCAGCCAGTCTTACAAGCTTCGGAATATTCCGCTTGACCTGGAAACGTCGACCTCGGGTTTGGCGGCGGCGGCCAAACCCGGTGTATTACTTTACTATAACGTCAAGTTTGGCCCTTCCGCCGAGTTCTAAAACGGAACGTCGGGTGGCTAGTTACTGCAACGTCAGTACTAGCATACCCAAAAATACTACTTGGTATCGAGACCAACGGTACTCAGTAATATCCGTCTGTAGCTCCTTGAGAATGCTCAAGTTCAAATTGGCGGGCGCCGTGGAGCCCTATTCATGTCGCTTAACAGATCGGGCCCGCGGCCCGGGCAGGTCTACCCACTACCAGCATGGTAGCGGCACCCCATCAGCACAGACGAGCAACCCAAACAGCAGCTAATACTAGTATGAGGTTGGTCCGTCCTACCCATAGGATAGTTCTCGTGACGATGGTTTTGCTGGTGAAGTGGAAGAATTCATCCAGAATGTGTCCCCATGGACACCTACTATGTACTTACTAGTCCATTGATGGAAGTTACCGTAGACTGGCCCTGGAAGGGGTGATGCGGTCAGGGTAACAGTAACCCTGACCGAAGCTTTTTCAGGTTCAAAAACGCACGTCCATCCCCGGATCTCCGTATTCGTCCGATCAGTGTGCGCACCATCCACTGCGCCTCTGAGGTAGTCCAGAATTCTCAGAGATCGACAACCAACGAGCACAACCAACGAATCCAACACCCCAGGGCACTTCAATTCGTACACTGACTCCGTATGCACTTTGCGCAACGCAGACTCGCATTATGTAATTGATGCTGAGTGGTAAAGTATGTCGAGGATAGACAAGCCAAGCCGTATGGCATTGGCAATTTCGTACGCCCGATATCGACGAGAACCCTGAGCCAGAGTGCATCATAAGTACAGGGATCATTGTATAGTACATACTTTTTTGGAATTCGGATCGGTCATCGCTGCCTGAAACGAACACAATACTACCAGAAAGAAAAGAAATTATTAGGTACAGTTTCATTTGGCGGTGTATATACTGAATGGTGAGTACGCTGACTTTGTGTCCCTATTGATCTTCCTGTGCGTCTCCATACGTTTTTGTCTTGGCACATATCGATGCGAAATGGAACCCTAGAGTCCGAGACTGATCAAGCTCGAATGGCCTCCGTGAGTGTTGCGGACTTTAAACATTGGGTATTCGAACTGCACTTTCCAACAACCAGTAAAAACGTAAACGTACAAATCCTCATTGCACGAAATGAGCCTCAAGGTATGTTTCCTGACCTGTCGAGCATTTCGATTCCACTCGCGGCCCCTTGGTCGCGGCGATCCAAATATTGTTGCGCCAGTGGATCACCATGACGAGAATCCTCCGCCGATCGAGAAAACAAAGAAGAATCCGTGACAAGATTTAGGTCGAAAACTTGTCGTGAATAGGACAGCGATTGCAAGTTTCGGAGGTGCAACACCACCCTTTGACCGGTAACGATGACCAGCGGGTTACAGCTAACGCAGATCAGGTCCGAGTTGGGTATTAAAAAATAATGACTGTAACGTACACCAACGAGAGATACGGAAACATGCCCTGTATAACGATGAACAGTGAGTTATGCCGGAAACGCAAGTTTGGTGGGATTTCACATTTATAAGTATAGTCCTGAAAGGAACTCGATAATTAGCATGGTCGGCTGAGCAAACTTCTGCGCAGACGACAACTCACTGAGACAAGATGCCAATCGTACTGGTTGCGCAGCTCACCTGCGATTGAAGATGTGATGTGATGATCTACGAGAATGATAGGATATGGGAACGCACAACAAGATATAGAACAGCTGGCGAAGCGTTAGTTCATGGTGTGCAGAAAAAAACACCCTATACCCTCACCGTCCACAGCCAAAGCACGAAGAAGCGATTGCGGATGTAGGAGACATTGTGTCTCCTTGAAGAGTTGGCGAAGCGAGAGGGCCACCATGGAAAACACTATGGAATCAAGGATAATTCTAGAGGATTGTCCTAAATGCCGATTCCCAGCAGTGGTTCAGAACACGCTCACGGAATCGAGGGCATAATCCACTATTACATCACCGGGGTCGCCAAGGATTAAGCCACATGAAAATGTATAGACTCACACTTTTATCAATTTGAGGATTATCTACCAGTCACTGAGGAATAACCTCAAAAGAAATGAAACGATGGAAGACTCACCGGATTGTATAATACAGACGCCGGTCTCCGCCAGGTATTTGAATGGAATATCTCAATTATGAGTTCAGCTACATGTCCCGACTGAAGATTGTAGTACCCACTTCGGCCTCCGCGAAACACCATGGCATAAATCAACATCCCAGTGACCACGGCGACATAAACCGCATATGCAAGGATCAACACAATGGCTATGGAACGCTTACATCCCCAAATGGCCCATGCCCGTAGGAGGACCAACACTATATGTGTACTCAAACGTCAGCGACGTGCGGTTTACTGTAAGAATGGATGGACTTACTACGGATAGCCTCCGCTTGAAACAAGCCATAAAACAGAATAAACCCCTCAAAACGCGAACAAAACTATGCAGCAACGATGTTTAGACATTGTTGCGAGCCTTAACTGAGAGTAAGTCGACGATACCTTTGACGACCCGTGACTGAGGACACCCAAAATCTGGAGGGTATAGGCCGACTGTCCAACCAAGCTACCGTAGCGGCTCAACAGAAATATAATCTTGACGGCAGACCATCGGCTGTACCAAATGTGGTCGACCTTTTCAGGTCCTCAGGTCTTAGGAACATACAGTATACTTGCCGGAGAAGCTAGTTGCACTTACCTCAAGGGAGAATGTGAGAAAATAATCATGGATCAGGAGCGCCTCTGCTGCAATGGTGAGGTATCTGAACCACAAGTTGTTCTTTCAGCATGGTGAAATAAAATAATCAATCCGATAAGCTCACTGGAAGTCCCTTAGCAAACTAAGCAATGGGTCAGCTGACGACATCTTGAAAGGAGCGGACAGAAGTGGATCGAACAGAAACCAGAGGCCGGGGTGTTGGTTTCGAAGCTGGGTGGTGCCGATGAATTCATACTTATGCACTTGAGCCTAGGGGACGGCCAGACTATAGACCCTTACTAGTGCTAGATGGGGTTAACTCTATAGACAAACTGATGGGAAATACTCCAAAAGCATTGAATTTGAACCTTATTCTTATGAACGAACGCAGATCCCAGTAATACAATGTGCCGGTGCCACAAATCTTGCATAGAAACTAGATGGGAGGCGAAGCGACGCATGGTTGGTAAGTATTGATCGGGCAGTGCACCGTCAGCTTGTGAAGTTAGGACCCTAGCAGATAAGGTTCAGTTGCAATAGCAAAAACTCTTACTGTGACGATAGTTTCCAAGCCCGTTGTCCAGTGGCAGTCATGCTACTGTAGTCATTATGTATTGCATTCAAACACAGTAACCACTGCTGCTCTTTTGTAAGATAGAGGGAAAAATGACCCAAGGTTGATCTATTCTGTCAGGGTACATCCAAGTCAGCATCTGGTGCCAAGCTGTTCAAATATTGGTTCCCACCGGGTCGATTCTGTAAACCGGAAAGCGCCTAGCCAGTAGGAAAATACTTTTTGGATGACCCGGCAGGGCTTGATTGGAGGACAGCCCTATGGAGGAACGTTAGTAAGCGTTAACGGCATAAACCTGCCTCCTGGAATTATCCCAGCAATTCATTCGATGAATCCCTTTCTTCGCCATCAACTTTGGGGCGAACCCTTCCAGGTACGTAACACAGTATACACTGGTATACGCCACACGGAGTTGAGAACGACTGAGAAACTTTGCTCGTTCAGCGACTACACTATGTACAAACGTTCAGGTAGGGAATATTTTCGGATATAGATAACGCTCTCCATCGATCAGAAAGGGGTACTACGTCCACCAGAAAACAGTTGAATGCTCCGGTTGACGACCACAATGATGATACAATCTGAAGCAGTGTCAAAGGTTTTGTTGAAAAACCCACCGCGGTTTAGAACATGAAAACAGGACGATGCAAAATGGCTTGATGTTGTTGGGCGTCAGCACCCTTACCAAATCCTTGTCTCGAGCAACAAGTCGCTATTGCCTTCCAATCCGATGCAGGCCTTGAGGAATGCGTCGAGGGCATTGCGCTGCCTGCTCAGACTATTCACCACGTCCGTCCCGGGCTTCACCAAAGGTGCCTTGCACATGTACGACAACAGCGACAACACGGGGTACAGTGGCGCAAACTCGGTCTGCCCGGCACTTATGTCGCGGTACTTGATGCGCGTCAACAGCTCCGCGAGGATGCTCAAGTCCAAAATGAGCGGGGTCGCCAACAACGAGTCCTATATGCGCATGGATTAACGAAATAAAGACAACGGGCAATCAAGCACAAACCTCGCACTCATTGAAAATGTTGATCGTCTGCCTCCCACCACAGAAAATCTCCGAGTAATACTCATCGATCGCCCTCTTTGAGTCCCCAACAGCAGGCACGTACTTGATCACCACAATATGGTCGGGATGCTCGCCTTTGGCCGCCTTACCCTTGGAGCCAGGCACCGGAGGCTTGTACAACAGCCTGTTCGCGTCCACCATGTCATCCACGACGCTGCTCTTGCTAATCTCCTTGCTCTTGAACTGCGCCTCAGCGCTCAAATTGTGCCCGTCGTTGTTGCCAAGATGGTTGTACGACGCGATCGACAAAGGCTTGATACCCGCATTCACGAGGAACTCGGCGAGAACTGACTTGAGTTTTGTCTGTCCCGACTTTAGGTCGTCACCACCGATGAAGGACTTTTTGCGCTCGGCGAGCTCGATAATGCCCGGGACGAATGTGTTTTGGGGCGCACCATTGACAAAGGGCTCGCCCTCGAGAATAGCAGCGGCCGCAAAGATAGTGGAAGGGGACACTTCAGAGTGGGAGGACCGGATGGACGCAAGGAGGTTGTCGGCCGTGTCGTTCACACCAGGAATGATGTCGCTGTACCTCTCGGTATTGGCAGTCCAGAACACAATAACACGATCGAGCTCATTCTGAGCCTTGAAGCGACGGATGTCGGCGCGGATGTGTTGAAGATGGGCCTGTTTATCGGTACCTGGGATAAGGTTGTCAGCGCGGGCCTCTTGGTTGGCAGCGATGAAGTCGGAGTAGTAAATGGAAGGAAGAGGAGAGCCGAGGAGAGCCATGTGTGGCTTCACCTGACGCTGGAGATCATAGTCGAGCACGCGAGCGCGTTCCATGGCCTTGTCCATGGGGGTACCCGAGATGTCCCAGCCGCCGAGAACGAGGTCGTTGGGATGAACCATGGGAAGTACATCGCAGAGAGGGACGTGAATTTCCTTTTCAGTTTTGGAGTCAGAACCAATACGGACGGTGGAGGCACGCAAAACGGAGCCAATGTAGTTGGGCTGTTGGATACCATCCTTAGTATGCCAGGAGATGCGATGCTTGTTGGCAAGGATGGTAGCACAAAGAGTAGAGCCGTTGTTTCCACCCATACCAATCATCATGAGCCTGCCAAGGTTGATAAGTAAATGACGAGGGCCCAACGACTCGGGCCATGCACGCACCCAGTATTGGCGACCTTGCGGGACGTTTGAAACTCGAAAAGCTTGGCGGTGGGGGTGACATTGAACTGATCACCTGAGATCTCAACATTGGCGCCGCGATAACAGTAGTTGGCGGTGATATGTTCGTCTGTGTAGGAAGTGTTCTCTGAGTTTACCTTGATGTAGTCTGGACGACGAACGGCGGTGGGATGGATTGGAACGATGGATTCGAGCTCAGAGTCTGGGGTACTGTACCCGGAGTCGGGGGTATAAGAATTGGGGGCCATGAGGAGACTAGGGTTCAATGAGTGGAGAGAAAGCCTGCGGAGGTGTGCTTGGAGCCTCGATGGGGATTATGGGTGCTTCCGAGTTGGTTTGAGTACATGCAAGAGATGGAAGAACCTCTCGAGATGAAAAAAAGTGTTCTACTTGTGGTCCTTTTATACGAGAAAACGGGGGGAAGGTGGAGCTGATGGTTGGAAAGAAAGTGTTCGAGGAAGCAAGCGAAGAAAATTTCAAGTCCGAGATGACATGCTTGGTGACGTTGGACCAATCGGGTACATCGCGTAGTCCGACACTGACAAGTGGATGGGATTCGGGTCAAATCGTATCAGAACGGCTCGACGGGCCTGAACAAGCGATGGGAAGAGCGCTCGAAGTCGAGTCGTCCAAATCTCTCAGGGTGAAACAAGAATCGGTCAATAGATACTCGCCGTCGAGCTTCTTTCTCATCAAACGTCACAGCATACCCAGGATGGGATCCCGCACTAGCAAATTTATTTATTGTGCAGACGGGTTGGTAGTCACCTGGGCTCACGACGGGAATTTAACGGCGAACGTGCATGTTATTTTCCTCATCAACCATATGGCTCATTGGCTTCGCTTCGATATATAAGAAAATGTATCGTCATTACTAGTCCCTACGTTTTAGAGCCACTATGGGTCCTTTTGCGGCATCCTTCGCACTTCTAGCGTCGGCTATAACAGCCGTGATGGCAGACGATGGGATACTCTCTGCGTATACTGCTCCCGGACAGTTTCCCACCTCGGCCTATTCCTCATACTGGAACAATCCAACCGCCACATCAGCCCAGCCCCAGCCCGTCGTCTCCGATCCAGTCACCGTGCGTCTCATAAGCGTTGATCGCATAATCTGATCCAATGGCCCACAGAAATCGATCTTTCTGGCTAATCTGACAGATCCCGCCAACTTCCCAAAGGTATGTGTCTGGACAGCATTTCCATCTCGAATTCTGATCGATCCGCTTGGTGGTAGAACGACACCACAGATCCCTACTTCCTGCCTCCCCAAGAGGGACCCTCCGTGCTCCTCCAACAGGCTCTTTCCCAAATCGAATCTATCGCCACCAACCCAGCACTCGCCGGAGACACTTGTGCACAATGCCAGGCCTCACTCTCCATCGCTAAAATGCTTGTTCTCGCAGCTCCGGACCAGGGTCCTCTTCTCGCTGAGGCAGTCTGCGAGTACTTCAACTACTCCACCACCTGTTACGATGAATACAGCGTATATGCTCTTGGTCCCATCTTTTCGCAAGTTGTCGCGTTGGGTGACATGGGTGGTTACGACGGTCAGGTGTGCTTAATCACTCTCTTGTTTGGTTGCCTACTAGACTCTCCCAATCCAGCTGTTGTGTGCGGCTCAACTCGGCCTATGCCCCATGCCACCTGCAGTGGAGCTCAACTTGACAGATTGGTTCCCGTCACCGAAGCCCAATCCTTTGCCTCCACCAAAGCAGCCAAGCGGGGAGCGTCTCAAGGTTCTACACGTGTCTGATACCCATCTCGATCCTCGTGTGTTTCTGCGTTCATCTCTTTGATTTTACTGAATCCCATCCGTATTTTCCAGGATATGCCATCGGCTACGAGGCCAACTGCAGCCAATACATGTGCTGTCGTGAGAATGCATACAACTTGGCGTCCCCGGACCAGGTCCTCCTTCCCGCACCGCGCTACGGATCTTACTACTGGTGTGTTTCATCTTCGCGCTCTTACTCTTGGCTCATGCCGATGATAGCGACACACCGCTATCGCTCATGCTTGCCGCCATGCAAGCCATCCCTGAAGTAACCGAAACGCTGGGCACCGGGTTCAACTTCACCTTGTTCACGGGTGATCTGACGTCGCACGATTCCGACAATCAATACTCCAGGTGAGACTTTTTTTCGTCATATGTCTCACGACCGTGATTCTAATAATTATCAGAGCATATGTTGAATATTGCGAGGTGAATTCGAGTGACATTTCAAAACCATCCGGAGAGTGCTAATACAGCAGCATGTAGGTCATCACGTACAATTTGTTCAAACAATACCTCGGTCCCAATCCAGTGTACGCTACACTCGGTAATCACGATACATACGTATGTGATTGAACACCCATTTTCCCGCTCCCTGACTCGACTTTATTTCCTTCATAGGTGCAATTCCAGATGATACCCTACTATCTTGGCGGTCCCACTGTCGGAAACGAATTCAACTGGTGCGTTCGTCATGTGTGATCCTTGCTTACTTGCTCATACATTTTAGGTTGTATGAACACGTCTCCGCAATGTGGTACAATGAAGGATGGCTCCCTGAAGCCACCGTCATGAACGCAAGCACTCACTACGCTGCATATTCTATCCAGCGCCCTGACGGGTTGCGTATCATCTCGCTCGATACAAACATCTGTAGGTCCTTTCTATTCATTCGCTACTCGAACCCGTAACCGCTCACGGGAACCACATCCATACAGGGTACACGTATGTGTCGTTCTGTAATTTAAGCGACGTTTACTGACCCTCAGATTTCGGCAGACTGAACTATCTGAGCTATGTTAACTCTACGCAGCCTGATCCGTTCGGGATCCTGCGGTTCCTCACCGATGAGCTCCAGGCTGCTGAGGACGCAGGCGATCGAGGTAAGCCTGTTCTACTTCGTCACTGACCGTTCAAGCTACTAAGCGACCTTGCAGTCTGGATCGTCGGTCATGTTTTGAGCGGGTGGGACGGTACG
Organism: Rossbeevera mucosa; assembly: GCA_038090415.1. Classification (NCBI taxonomy): domain Eukaryota; kingdom Fungi; phylum Basidiomycota; class Agaricomycetes; order Boletales; family Boletaceae; genus Rossbeevera; species Rossbeevera mucosa. The sequence goes on along the minus strand of JBBPMR010000485.1, from coordinate 5,610 downwards.
CAAGCGCAGTTCAACCCTACAAACCTGTGTGAGTATCGTATCTGTACTTTCCTTGAAAGGCTGACTGACTATGATACTTGCAGTCTACCAGATGTAAGCCTCCATTTGCGCTCCTCCATTGGTATGGGCTAAGACAACAACATAGCGTCGACCGGTATTCCCCACACGTCATCGCAAGTGAGTAGGGCACACGGTAGCTGGTGTGGAGAATATTGACCCACCCAACAGACATCTTCTTCGGACACACGCACGAGGACCAGCTCTCGGTACGTGGTATTGCCGAAAACTTTCACATAGTTTACGGAATGGCATTTTACGTCCGTTACCTTTGCTTATACCCCTCTACCTTCCTTGGCCATTTACCTCGCAGATCTTTTACGCGAACAACGCAACTAACATCAGCGCTGAGACCGCACAGGCGGTACAATGGGTACGTGATTCTGACAGTGTGTCTGTCACTTCGATTGATCTGTTTGTTCGTTCTAGGTCATGCCGTCCCTAACGCCCTTGACGAACCTAAACTCGGGTTTCCGCATGTACGAAGTCGACTCTGCGGTGAGTCACTCGAGACGATCGCCCCATTGTTTGCGCATTTTGGGGACGAAATGATGCTGACGCAGATTTCCATAGACCTTTGACATTCTAGATGCCTACACGTACGTGCCTTGCATTTATGAGTTCCGACGTTGCTGACTCACCCCTTTTGTGACGAACATAGCTGGATCAGTCGCGTCGACGAGTTCCCCGAGCTGGACAACCAAACCGCGGTTGGCCCAACGTATACTCTGGAGTACAGCACGCGCGAGGCTTATGGGCAAAACATCACCTGGGGCTCCGACGACCCGCTCAACGCGACGTGGTGGCACCTTGTCACCGAACGTGAGTCACCTTCTTTCATTGGGGTTTGGCTTTTCCGAGCGCATATGCTGACGGACGTTTCTTCGTCTTAAATAGAGATGGAGTATAACTCGTCGTTGGTAGAGGTGCGTCCATCTCTGCTACTGTGTGAGCGTCGAGATTAGTAGGGCTGATGTGTCCATTTTCTCTCTCCCCCTTTTTTCTCCAGCTCTTCAACACTCACCAATCTAAAAGTTCCGTCGCGGGTCAAAACTGTACCGGCGAGTGCATCCCGGCGAAAATCTGCTACATGCGGAGTGCGTCCTCGGTGCTGTCGTACGAGAACTGTAACCAGTCGTACAGTTCAACGCAGTGAGCGTACCGAGTTGTTACCTAGAGTCTTGGACACAGCGAGGCACGCGCCTCGATCGTAGCCAACGACATGGACCTTACGTATATGTATATATGTGTGTGTTTCGAGAACACAACGAACGAAAACCAATGTTTCTCTTTCTTTCATGTCTTCCGGGTTAGTCTTTGGAGAGCGAGAGAGGACGTCCTTTGGAACGAAATGCCCGTCTCCGAGCACCGTTCTCGCATTCGGGAGAGAAGGTAAACTTGGTAGGGTACCTGTGCCGGGTGCGGGCACGGGTTGTATCCGCAGTCGCAGATCGGGACTTCTAGCAACAACGGGGGGGAAGAAAGGAGGGGACGGGACACACCCACCTCCGAGGCGACCACGATCTTAAATAATTCAACACATGCGGTCGTCGCAGCCATTTTTCCCAGCTTGACGTAAAGGCTTTGCAACGAGACCTAGATCCGTTGATGATGCACACGTGTCGCGGTCCTGGGCGGTGAGCTATGCAATGAAGGCTAGGTCGGATTTCATCAAGCTCCGTGGTCTGTGGGCGGTTTCTTTTCGTAATGGCCCTCCTTTGACCATTTACCGCCATGTGTGTGTTGTCTTGTATGGGGGTAACCACTGTAGCTTTTAGCACCTAAAAATGACATCAATCGTTCTGGAATAGTCGTGTATAGGGGGTAATTGGTACGTTTTGGCGGTTCAGATAGCCCCACCTGGAGCTTGTGGATAAGCGTCGAGCTTCAAGCGCTGACATTGGTCCAAACAAGAGGAAGCAGCCTAGAGTCTTACAATCCGACCGAAACGGGGCTCATATGCCATCACCACGTAGAATTCCCGGAAAGTGTGCGAGAATGTGACCTGCATACCTTTGGAAGGTTCTGGGTGCTTCAGGGGGATTTTGGGAACCTAAGAGTCATTTTTTCATTCCAAGGTGAAACTCACCAACTTGGGTGTACAATACACAACACATTTTGTGCGGCAACACGAATGATCGCGGCCTGGAAGAACGGGTGGGGCGGACAAGGAGGAAAGGAACGAATGATACCGTACCGCTGAGTCGTGAAGGGGAGAAAAAAAACTGCGGATACGGTTCAGCGCAAACGACAACCCTAACAAAGTTGACAGTATGTCAGTATTTGGATTTCATACTTCCCCCTTTCTAAGGTACTGTGGAAACGGTTTCCCACGTATGTTTTTAATCTAAGAATAGGATTTGATCTGGTTCTATATGCAACGGACCCGGTGCGCAGATCAATAATGGCCCGTTCCGAGACATTATAAACACGCGCGCCGAGTCCGTTCGGTGGCTTCCAGCTGGAAGGAAGGCCTAGCTCTCTAGCACAACGCTTTCACTTAGACTTGGCATATCGCTTCTGGAAGCGCCGCGGAGTGGCTATCTGAGGTTGACATGATCTCGACGGCGAACTTGAACGCGAGCGTCGGGGATCGAGGTACTTGCTTATAGAAAGGGGAAAAGGGGAGGAATGGAGGGAACTTGTCAACACTGCCGCATCATGGACAACTGAGGCCGCATACCAACGCTGACTGCACCATCCCGATAGGCTTATTTGCGTACTATTGTGGGGCATATGTGGTCTGGCGCAAGGGACTGTCGCGCGTGGAGCAGCAAAGGCACAGAAAGTCCCTTCCTTGGTGGGTTTTTCCAGTCCGAATATATCTTGGTGCCTTAGCTTCGAGAATGAGAACGAAAAGCTTTACGCCACATGTACCCCGTATCGAGCGTTCGTTATTTATTAAACCATCTGGATCACGGGACCTGGTCCATTTCCAGGGAATGTGAACGGTTCTTCTGGCCTGAAGTATAGTATGTAGACCGATAAGCCTGAGTAACCACCACTTAGTATCACTTGGAGTAGCACTTGGTCGGTGAGTCGGACGTTCCTTCTCCTTGGGAGGTTGAATTTCGCGCAATTGTCCTCCGTGGAAGGACGCAGTCGTGGATACGCTGCCGCAGCTGAACGGTCTTTGACACGGAAGCACTATTCCTGGACTTCTACACGAGCCAGGTCTAATGATGGTCGCCCATAGGTCCAGCCCACAAATTTCGGTATTTCCCGTGTTTCCCATGCCGGTTCCAGCATGTTTCCCACTACACCCCACTGTAGATGGTAAGACCCGCCCTATCTCTCGGAGAGGATTCAAGGCGGCTGCTCGATCATTCGAAGCAATCAATTAGGTCGACACATTTCATAATACTGTCGGTGACCGCGATTTTGACTTCGATACTCCTTTTATTAACTGTCGCATTAGGGTTCATGTCCCCTTGACGCATAATTGCTGGATGATGGCGGCGCAAATGTAATGTAACCTGCCTGCGTTCCTGTGTCATTAATGAGGGCGGCCAAATGGATTGTCACATCGGACTTTGGTGTTCTACCCATCATGGGATCTGCATGAATGACTTGTGGGGAAAATATCCGGCAGAATTTATGGTACGATCGGCGATGTTCTTCCGTTGGATTTTGACTCCAAGGGTATCCTCGCCGAAACTGCGGGAATCCGGTTGCGCTTCCGTTCTGGGTCCGACATGCATCCCAAGAGTCACTAGGCACGGTCAGCCTCTATGGAATGGCTCGCTTGCTTTATTTGGAAAATTTACCCAGATCATTCAATCAGTTTTCCCTAGCCCCCTGGATATGAGTAAATCGAGAAAAGATCGTGGCTCCATGCAACGAAGCCTAGGCTTAGGTGGGCTAACATAAATATCTGAGGCGCAGAAGCTTATTGCAATAGTTGAAAATGCTCCCATCTCTCGCTCTCCTCGCTCAGGTTTTCGGTCCCTTCACGACCAACACGGTTGACCCATCCTTCCTTGCAAATACATTTAGTTCCAGCTGCCCTGCCAACAGTCCCGTCTCTTGCCAGCAGGCGTCTGTGTCTAACACATGTTGCACCGAGTACCCAGGAGTATGTTATGGTCCACTCATCGAGCACTGAGTTTCTGACCTTGTCTTCTAGGGTCTTTTGTTACAGACTCAGGTATTCGTCCCATCCCGCAACTACACCCTCGAGGTAGCTGACCTTTGTACCGAAAGTTCTGGGACACGAACGTTCCCGGGAGCCCGGCTGACAGTTGGACGATTCATGGTATGTGGTCATTCCCGTAGACAATAAACTATTCTCATGTATTTTGTAGGCCTATGGCCCGACAAGTATGTTTATTGCGTCACCCCCGCCGCCCTGTGCTCATCGCCCACTTACATTTTCATTATAGCTGTGATGGCACATACATAGAAAACTGCGACCGTTCTCGCGCTTATAACATCGAACAGGTGTGTATGAAGGTTGCAACAAGAGCCTGAATCTAACCCGTCTTTCAGTTGCTCTTAGAGCAAGGAGGGTCTTCGACACTGGACTATATGAAACAGTATTGGCTGAACGCTGATGGTACCAACCAGCACTTGTGGAATGTACGTCGAAGCTTGCTTTCGTCTAAGTCTGGACCGCGCTGACCGCAGCTCATTAGCATGAATGGTCTACCCACGGTACATGCTATAGGTAGGAACCGCAGCACTTTTTATTCTTGTAGAACTCTCTTCTAAATCCGTCAATCCATAGCACCCTTCAACCTTCTTGCCTTCCGGCTGGAAGCCCCGAGGGATCCGAGGTATGTTTGTTTTTAAAAAAAATCAATGAGCGAATCTCACGGGTCGGATACGCAAACGTTTGATTTCCGACACTCCCACAGGCCGTTTCCTATTTCCAGACCATCGTCCAGCTATTCCAGAGTCTCCCCACTTACACGTGGTTGGCAAACGCCGGTATTACGCCTTCGTACGACCAGGAGTATACCTTGTCGGAGATCATTTCCGCTCTGGAGCAAGGTTCAGGAGGCGTATGTTTCCTTTGCGTGTTCGACGTGGACTCTCAGATCTAAGACTGTTTTGTTTTGTTTCGCACAGTATACCCCCGCCGTTGGTTGCTCTCGTGGCCGATTGGATGCGATCAGCTGGTACTATAACTTGCAGGGATCGCTTCTTGACGGACAGTTCGTTCCCATCAGTAAGCGACTTTTTTTTTCGTGGTTCAATCAGACATCCTGATGACACTTGGTAGACACACCAAAGGCGTCGACTTGTCCTCATAGCAGAATCAAGTACCTTCCGAAGGAGGGTTGAGCGGGCGAGCTGCCATGATGATTTAGGCTTCTCCCGGTGGCAATGAAAGCTTGGCGTTTGCACTGAGAACGTACTGTCTACCTTCAGAACGTGTTATGCAGTGTCTTTACTGGCACCTGTGGTGTGTTTTGTATAGTGATTAATGTCACTATCAATATTTGCTGTAGAGTGGGAGAGCACCGGCGATCGTGCGACCGATGGCAGGCGACCTACGTAAGGGACAAACGTTCGAAAGGTAGCTGATCGTGGTAAGGGGTTTGTGGGTAT
>JBBPMR010000484.1:0-20344 GCA_038090415.1 Rossbeevera mucosa | reverse complement strand
CCTATTGATTTTGGTCTCATCTGACCACAAGACACTCTTCCAATCATCCACAGTCCAATCTGATACTTGAGAGCAAAGGCTAGTCTTCTCTTCTGATGGCCCTTGGAGAGAAGATGCTTTTTCTTCTTCACCACTGCCTTCAAGGAGGCCTCCTTCAGAGTATTCCTCACTGTTTGAGGACCAACAGGAATGTCAGTGATGGAATTGATGAACTGAGTGGCTTGAACTGCATTTTTGACCTTGCCAGTGATGATTTGCTGAGCAACAGCCCTTTTGTTGATATGAGTAAGCTTGGTAGAACAGCCATCACACAGTCTGGCTGACTCTGGCTGAATGTCTTGAAGAATCCTAGACACAGTAGACCTCCCTAGACCAGTTTGAGACTGTATTTGCCTGGTAGAAAGAGAAGGGAGATAATATTATTCTTTTGAGAAGTGAAAATGGGTTTCATGGCAATAATAGAAATATAACATGAAAAGAAAGGGTCTTTATATGCTGTCCTACCCTGAGTTACATAAAGGTAACATAATAGAAGCATTATCAAATGTATGTCACGACATTACAGCATTTCAGGGCTTAATGTATATAACTTAATCTTAAAGTCAAAAAACTGTCCCAATGAGCTGTCCTTTTGAAATAGCTGCCATGCATTTGAATCTTAACTAAATCTCTTCATTATTTGATCGGTGGGAAGCCAGGAGTCAGTACTTCATTTAATACACTAACACCCTTAGCCCTAGTGTTAGGAGTCTTGTGTTCAGGGATGAATACTCCCAAATGGCCAAACATTGGGACAGTTTTTTGAGCCACTGTATGTCCAAGCTACCAGCGAAGGACTAGAAATCTCCATAGGAGGGGCCTGGGGATCCGGTGACGTTGGCATACGCGGTGTCATCCCAGACATCGTTATCGACAAGGGTGTCATCAGCAGACGGGGAACGGCGTCGGCGAGGGGGAGGGACAGGACGAATACGGTTGGACCGGCGGGAGTGGTTAGAGCGAGAAGACCGGGAAGACTGTGGCGAGGATTGGGGGGACGAAGCTGGAGAGGGAATGCCTGGTGGACGTCATAATGGGCAACGACCTTGATTGTGGCCCGGTCGCCAGCGTAGGCAGGTGGGGCATTGATAAAACATACAATCATTGCGTCTATGTCCGAGGCGGTGGCAGTGAAAACAGGCTTCGTGGTAACGAGGGTGAGTGCTAGTAAGAGAGGTCTGTCCATGGTTACCAGTCCAATGTGCTTCTGCGCAGTCTAAGGCATCGATCTCGTCGGATCCGAGCGGTGATGACGACGCAGATGGAGTGTCTGGGGATGGAATGCATTGTTGTCGACTAAGCTCCAGAAGGTAACGGTCTAGGTCCTGTAAAAATTCTCCCATTCCAAGCTGGTATAAGGCGACTGAGAGGGCTCCTCGAAGTTCATTTCGGATAGTGGATAATAAGGAGCCGATAAAGCCAACATGGGCTTGTGCCGTGACGTGGGACGCAATGGGGGTGAGGCGTTCAGCTTGGAGGTAGGCGCGATAAAGAGCATAGAGTGGAGAGCCAACGTCCAGATAGGCCGTAATGGGAGTGGTGAGACGAGAGTTAGTGATGAACTGATTCATGAGGCGGATATATTCCTCGTCTGGGAAATCGTCACGGAGGCGGTTGGCGTAAAGGGGAACATCGACAGAGAGGATGGGCATAGGGAGACATGTGGACGGTGTGGTAGCGAGGGAGACAGGGGGTAGTTCTTCTTGGGCGTACCATCCGGAAGCAGAGTGGTCACCTCAACTGGCATCGGCAGTGGTAGAAGTAGTATCTAAAGGCGAAGAAGAAGAGATGGGTGAAGAAACAGAAGATGGAGTGGATGAAGTAAATTCAATGGCCATAATGGATGATGAGTTTTGAAAGAGTTAAGAGTGACGTTGTGGTTTCTTGGTCAGGGAAGATGAGGGTGAGGAAGAAGGAGGGAAGGCGAGAGGATGGAGTTTCTTATAGTTTTCGAGGAGGGATTTCGTGTGCCGCAACTCCGACTCGGCAATCCATGAGTCTTCTTCGGCCGAATATCCTTTCCATCGGATTAGGAACATGTGGCGGGACAGGGTTCCGCGATGGCATAAGATCTGTTCTATTTCGTATTCTTCTTCCCCTTCTACAAGTTCCGAAGGTGGCATGGGAAAATTCTTTCCATGGACGGAGTTCTCATGATAAGGGGTGAGAAGTGAGGCGTGAAACGTGTTGTGGATTTTCCACGTTTTAGGGAGGCGTAATGTGTAGGTGATCGGCGATAAGACCTTGGTGATGGTAAAGGGTCCTTCGCGTTTCGGAGCAAATTTCGGATGAGTCATAGTGCGGCGGAGATTTCTGGCCTCGAGCCAAACCTTATCCCCGAGGGAGAATGGGGTGAAGCGGCAGTTGGAACGGGAAGCCATAACTTGTCTTGCTAGTTCATGGGAGGCGAGGGCTTCATCGCGAGCGGCAGTGAGGTCCTTGAGACGTGTTTCGACAGCAGGAATATTAGTGTCTGGGATGACTGAGGGGAGAGCACGAGGTTTGAAGCCTAGGATAAGAGAAAAGGGAGATTTATTGGTAACGGAGTGAGGGCAGTGGTTGTGTGCGAATTCAGCGTGGGAGATCAGGTCGGACCACGCGGTAGGATTACTTCCACAGAAGATCCAAAGGTATGTTTCCACTTCTTGATTCACACGTTCCATTTCTCCATCGGATTGAGGATGATAGGCAGTGGATAGGGAAAGATCATAACCCAGGAGTCGTCCGAGTTCTCGAGCAAAGGCGGAAGCGAATTGTGGTCCGCGGTCGGAGATAATCTTATCGTAGAGTCCGAAGCGTGTGTATACTTTGTGGAAAAAGAGGGATGCTACGCCCTCGGCGGTGATCGTCTTCTTAGTGGGGCAGAGAATTACCCCCTTACTAAGCCCATGGTCGACCACGACCAGAAGAGAGTCAAAACCGGAAGAGGCAGGCAGGTCCGTGATGAGGTCACAGGAGATCTGTTGGAAAGGGCGGGAGCAGGAGGACTTGATAGGGGAGAGTGGAGGAACGGTGGGACGTGTATTTGTTTTGTTTTGTTGGCACAAGGCACAACCCTCGACATATTTTCGAACGTATTGGGCAAGGCCAGGCCACCAGAATTCAGCGGCGACAAGCTGGCGAGTTTTCAGATAGCCTGGGTGACCGGCGGAGAGGTGATCGTGGCAACGCTCCAGAATAGAGCGGCGCAGGGAATCAACAGGGGGAACGTAAACACGGTCCTTGTATGTGAGAACGCCAGCGGTGAACTGCCAGTCAGAAAGGCGAGACCGAAATGCAGGGGGTATTTTCCCATCCAAGGCTTGGAGGGCTTGCAAAACGAGGGGATTGTCTTTCGAGGAGGAGGCAATGACTTCATTCAGCGAGGAGTCAAGGAGGCGAACAAAGAGGGAGTCGGGAAGAAGGACAGTGTTGTCGTTGTCGTGGGTATCGGGGCAGAGATCGGAGCGGCGAGAGAGGGCATCTGGACCAGCAAGGAGTTTACCCGCGACATGTACGATTTTGAGGTCAAAGTCTGAAAGGTCGAGGAGCCAGCGAGCTTGCCGACGATTTAAGTGTTGTGCTTGGCGAAAGTAGATAAGATTTTTATGGTCCGTGAAGACTTGGACCGGGAAAGGGGAGCCATGGAGGTAATGTCTCCAAGTTTTGAGGGCGCGGATAATGGCGAGGAGTTCTCGATCGTAGATATCATAGTTTCGTTCTGCGAGGGAGAATGTCTGGGATAAATAAGAGCAGGGGTGCCAATCACCGTTTGAATCGGTTTGAAGGAGAATGGCTCTGGTGGCATACTTGGATGCGTCGGTGGCGATGGCAAAAGGGGCAGAGAGGTCGGGGAGTCATAGGATGGGTTTCGAGAGGAATAGCTGTTTTAGAGATTGAAAAGCTTGTTCGCAGGCGGGTGTCCACGACCAGGCAAGGTTCTTCTTGGTGAGGTTGAGGAGGGGGCGAGCGACGGTTGAGTAGTCCGGGATGAACCGGCGGTAGAAGTTGGCGAAGCCAAGGAAGGAGCGTACTTCTTTGACTTTGGTGGGTACTGGCCAAGAGGTGATTCCATCAAGTTTAACGGGGTCCATAGCGATTTGTCCGGGTTGGACAATCATGCCCAGGTATTCAACCTCTTTAGTGGCGAAGTTACACTTAGAGAGACGAAGACGCAGGTCGAGTTCTTTCATCCGTTGAAGGATGCGTTTGGTTTGTTCGGTGTGAGTGGCATTGTCGGGGGAGAAGATAAGGAGGTCGTCCATATAGATGATTAACCACCCTTCGGTGATCATATCGCGGAAAGAATCGTTCATGAACCTTTGGAACGTGGCAGGGGAATTGCATAGTCCAAAGAACATGACGGTCGGTTCATATAGCCCCTTGTGCGTAATAAAGGCGGCTTTCCACTGGTGGCCGTCTTTGATGCGGACATTGTTGTACCCCCAGCGGACATCGAACTTGGTGAAGACCTTGGTGTCCTTGAGTTTATCGACGAGGTCGGAGATGAGGGGGAGTGGATAAGCATCACGAACAGTGTGCTCGTTGACATAACAATAATCTTGGCAGGGACGGAGTTTGCCATCCTTCTTTTTGACGAAGAAGAATGGGGAGGCTTGGGGGGAATTTGAGGGTCGAATCTTTCCTGAATGAAGGTTTTCTTCGAGGAAATCGTCGGTGGCTTTTCGTTCGTCTGGGGATAAGGGATAGAGTTTCCCAATTTTTGGGACGAAGGATTCATTGAGGTTGATTTCGTGATCGTAGGGACGTGAGGGGGGAACATGATCGGTGGAATCTTCAGAAAAGACTGAGGCGTAGGCTTTGTATTCTTCAGGGAGGACAGGGATTGGTTTTGCCTTTTCGGCGGCGGCAGCGAGCTCGGTGGAGGAGGTGATCTTCCTGCATAAAGGGGAACCAAGAGGAGTGAAACGACAAACTCCACGGATGATTCGGTTGATGGTTCTGTTCTCCTTAGCTTGAAGGATGTAGTCGTGAGGGTCACTGTAATCCATATAGGATTGGAGACGATCCTGAGCATCGGGAGTGACATTCGTATGTCGTGGTGGTTTGAATGGGGTAAGGGAAGGGGGGCGGAAAATGGAGTCATGTCGATAGGAATCGGCGACATAGGTGGTGTACAGGTCTTTTGACTGGTCACAGGATTCGTTGATGGAGAGCATTTGAGCTTTCCAGTCGATTACGGGGTTTGTAGAGCAAAGCCAAGGGAGACCAAGGATGAGATTTTCCTTGCCGCAAGACATGACATGAAAGAGAACCCTTTGAGATACTCCTTCGGTGTTTATGTAGAGGGTACTGGTGTAGCGGATTTCGCCGTTCTTGTTTGTCGATTGGTCGACGTTTCATACTAGGATAGGGACGTCGAGTTTGGTGGTGGGGAGTCGGTGTTTTCATATGAACATCCAGTCAATGCAGGAGATGTCTGCACCGCTATCTACGAGAGCGCGGGTGTCAACGACTTTCATGGTGTGCGAAGGTACCACAAGCTGCAGGGGAATTCGCATAGATTTAGCAGATTGTAATACTAATACAGGGGCACACGTAGCACTAGGAGATCCTTGCGTTGATCGAGGTCTCCTTTTCAAAAATCCCATTTGGTAGCGGGAGTGAAGCAGACTCTTCCAACCGTTTCTTCATCATCGTCGCTTTCTACTTCTTCCAGCCTAGGTAGGTCTTCTTTGACACGCTGGACCTTCTTTTTGGAAGGTTGAGATGCGAAGTTAGGGCACGCAGCATTGGTGTGTCCGGGTTTCCGGCAGCGAAAGCAGAGGCCTTTCTCAATGCAACGTTTTCGTTCTTCCGGGGTAAGCTTCCCTACTTTGACGGCATCTACATCCATGGCGTTAGGGTCACGAGTGGGGTTGGCGGAGGTTTGCTGAAAGGAGATGACGTTTCTGAGGGGGTTGTGTGATCGGGAGATTACAAGATTCACGGTGTCCCATTGGGACTGGTATTGAGTGGCACATTTGTACCAATCGTCGATGGTGGTGGGGACAGTATCCATAGAGTAGATTCGGCGAGTGAGAGCAGGAGGGATTCCGGCTCCGAAGTACGAGATTAAGACGTTTGGGTCGACGATCTGGGCTTGTGCAACGTTGTTACGGAATGAAGCGATGTATTCGGTAAGAGAGGGTTCATACGGACCCCCTTTCTTCTTTTGGACCATCCGCTTGGTAGAGAGCCAGGCGATGGCGTTATTAACAGTGTCATGGTGTTTAAAGGTTGCTTGGAAGAGTTTTACGAAGTCCTTGAAGGTTCCGATGGTAATGTCTCCATTAGCGTCGATGGAGTTTTGGCGATAGGTCTGGGCCCAGGTAGAGGCAGATCCCTTGGTCATGAATGAGAGGGCGAAGGTGACTTTCTTTGCATTGGTGTTGTATACTTCCTTGTTAACTTCCAGATAGAAGGTAACCGAAGATAGCCAGGGCATGGCTTTGGTATAAGAGCCATCGAAGTGTTCGGGGGAGGCGATTCGGAGTTCAGTGGGTTTGGACATGGGGGGCAGTGGTTGTTGGATGGGAGTGGGGCTAGGAGGAGTGGGGTCGGGGGGTAGGGAAAGAGCGGTTCGTAAGTGGAGGGACAGGGATAGCGTTTGATCCTCGTCTTCGGGAGAAGGGATGAGGATATCAGGCTCCGAAGAGTTGTCTTCGAGGCTGGAGTGGATGGAGGGTTCCGGCGAGGTTTCGATGGGGTATGAGGCAGAGGGTTGTCGCCTTAAGCGGCAGGGGTCTGGGTTACGAGGAGGTCAAGAAATGGTGGGCGGTTCACGGCGATGGTGACCGTCAGAAGGAAGCTAGATCTTTTGTTACGCTTGGCCTGGGTAAGGACGAGCGTAGCCTCTGAGTAACGAAGGGGCGAGAGACGAAAGGTTACCGCGTAGGAATAGCGGTCATAGGAGTCGTTCTATCGATTGTAGAGACGACCATAACACAATCAAGTGAAGTGTTACAAGTCTAGCGTCCAGTCAAGTGTAGGACAAAGACACGCAGAGGTTCACCCAGTGAAGGGAGGAGACAAAAAGGGGCTAGATTGATGAAGGTACGAGAGTACAGGAAAACAGAGGAGATCTAGCTTAGGGAATACAGACTGTATGGACGAGTTTATATAGTACAAGAAAAGGAAGCTGAGTCATAATGCGCAGCAAGATGAGTCATGATGCGCAGCCGCGATGAGTCATAATGACTGAGGATGAGTCAGAATGAGTCAGGGTGAGTAATGCGCAGCAAGATGAGTCATGCGCAGCAAGGATGAGTCATGCACAGCATTGATGACTAAAGAAGATGAGTAATGGAGGAAGTGATGACTAAGGTAGATGGGTCAAGGGTATTGTGTCATCACAGAAGAAAGAAATGGCCTAGGCATGGTTTGAATGCAGGGCTCGGTAGTCCGTAGTGAGAACAAGCAAGAAAAGAAAAGAAAAGGAAAGGAAAGAATTGACGAGTCGTAACAGAGGGGGCAATCTCAAGCCGGTGGGCAAGAGAAAACACCTGCTGTATTTGAGTACAGGCAGGCGGGCCTTGGTGCCCTTGATATAATTGGGCAGGTCTGTTGGCAAGGGCGCGGGGATCCGGAAAAGGTTCAGGACCAGAGGTGTATGCGATGGAGGCAATATGGGCGTGGTCATGATCATGGTTGTCGTCATGAGGTTCTGTGGTGGAATTTGATTCTTCCTGGCATTTCTTGCCGCCATGCTTGCCTCGTCGCCCCTTGTTCTTCTTAGCGCTGTCATCGTTTGACTGCTGCTCTTCGAACTTGGGGCCATCGCCTTTTCACTTTACAGCGCTGATCTTGTGGGCCTGAGGATCCTTTGGAGAGTCCTTCATCTGGCGCTGATCCCATGACAGAACCGCAGCCTGTTGGATGTCAGCAACCATTGGGTCGACAAACTTGCCGGCAGTATTCTTCTTCTGTGCAATCATTTGCGCAACTACATCCATGAAGGGAGGGAGTTTAGCCAGCAAAAGCATGGCTTGTACTTTATCGGAGAGGGTATAGCCTGTGGCATCAAGCCGCGAGAAGAGGTTCTCTACCCTGTTGATGGAGGGAGCGGGGTGAGAGGAATGGGCCACTTTGGTATCGAGGAGCTCTTTGAAGAGAGCGAAAGCTTCAGTAATGCTAGGGGCATCATATTCGTTTTTGAGGGCGAGGATGAGCTTGGCAGCGTTGTCCTCGGAAAAATACTTGAAGCATAGGGATTCCGTCATATAAAGCTTGATGGTCCCGGCGATGGTATCGTTTGCCTTGTTCCAGGCGATCCAGAAGTTAATATCTTCCATGGCAGCCTTAGGGTCAAAGGTCGGTGCTGTAACTGAAAGCACCCAGGCACAGCCTGTGGATCTGATATAGGATGACATGACATGCCACAATTGGGACCAGTTGGCACCAGTAAGGACGGGGATGGTAATGGCAGAGGAGTGGGAGGACATTGTTGGTTCTGTAATCGCGAACTAGTCAGCATAATGAACTGGCATAGTTTTCTCCTACTGGAGGTACAAAAACCATGCTGCAATGAAGCGCAATGGTGCAGGTTTACAACCCCTGCATGCAGCGTTTCCGCGCAGCAGTGAACCTTCTGGAGCTAGCAGGTACTGCAGCCATAAAGGCGCGAGGTACCACTTTGGCTACCAGGGCTCATAACCTGATGAAGTGACAGCGCGCCATACAGCAGCAGCTGGTCACCTGAAGACTAATCTAGCAAAGGGCTAGACTCACCAAAGGTTCAGACAGAAGGTTGAGGTTAGCATGGTGTGGTTTGAGTACAAGATGCTATTAGAACTCAGATGTGGAGTTCGAATATATATACATGTGATTATGTAAGTACTACTAAATGTGGAACGAACTAGCGTTCATTCAACAAGCAAAGGTATGTTCATCATGATGACAAGTGCAATCCGTGTGTAGCTATAGGTCTGGCAATTCACGCTATGTCAATCTCCTCCATGTCATCTCCCTCCACCACTCATTCATGTTCTCGATCTGGTCCCAGAGAGTCTCCTTGTCAATTCCATATATCTCGTACTTTCCACCGTCAAGAGCACGCCCATCATGCTGAGCCACTTCAATGGCAGCTTTATTCCGGCTGCTGAAAAGGGGCAGAACCATGTCAAGAAGGGAGCATCGAGCATCATATCTTGACTCACTTGAGTAGTTCAAGGAGCTCCTTGCACTCAGGGAAAAAGAGTCGTGGTTCTAGAACTGCGAGAACAGCAAAAGCCACATGGAACAGAAACAAATCGCCCTCGAGAATCACTACGTCCCACAGTCTAGCGCATGCATCGAAAGGTAAGTGGTCAAGAAACAATGGTATGAGCCAGCTGGGGAGATATGTGGCTGGTGAAATCTGCTGCTGCTTGAAGTTGAAGTATACTAAGCACGACCAGACCATTCAACTACGGTTACACATAGGGAGATATACACTCACTCTTTGGCATGCTATTGGCCAGTAGTGTATCAAATATCCTACTCCTCAAGTGAGATAATGCAGAGTGGCATTGCAAGGCCCTCACCGATAGTATGCTTCTACCTGGTTGCTGTGCTTTAGTCAGACTGTGTCGTTTTCTATTAACAAAACTCATATCTTCTCTTGTGTCTGACCCCACATAAAACAATCTCAAGCAATGCCTCTCTAACAGATTTCTCATAACCACAAAGCCCTGCAGTGCAGGCATAGTGATGAGCATCATGGCGGCTATTCTTGATACTCCAGGGATGTATTTCAGGCCTTTGTCTGCTCACGAGACAACCCATGCGCAAAGAAAATCCTTCAAGTCCTAGTAGAGAGGTCCGCTATTGGGGCTAAAAAATATGCAAACCAGGAAGCGTAACAAGTATATCTTGTTCAATCACATGCAAAGCCGCAGCCTGAGCCTAAGCCCTGGCTTTTGGGCCGAGCCAGGCCGTCTTTGGGGGCTTTGCAGGCTTGGAGCCTGGCCTGTGATTTCACAAAGCCTCCAGCCCCCTAAGCTGAGCCTGAGCTGGGCCGCAGAATCACTACTCTCGCGACACCTAACTCACCATTCTTCGCCTCTAGCTTGATGGCAGCAAGCCAGATCTGTTCGCTTTCAGGATTGGCAATAAAGGCTCGCTCAAGGACTTCATGAGCAGCAGACACGTTTCATCTGAAATACCTAATCCCTTGATCATATCCAGTTGTGGGCTGCGGCGATTCTTGGAAGCATGAATAGTGGTACTCATTATGGCTATTATGGGGCTATTATGGGCAATTATAAGGCTATGCTGGGGCTATTATCTGACTCAGAAAAAGTAGCGAGCGAGGATGAATGCTGGTCAGAGCCCAAACTTATATGCCTGCCAAATACGCCACCCACGACGCTGCACTGCACAGACCAAGCGGCCTGCAACAATGGCAGGAAAAGCTCGAATCAGTACAGACAAAGAGAAGTCTGCAGCTGCAGCCACTATGATGCCTCCTGTCACCCAAACCACCACTGTACCCAAGAAGAAGTGACAGGGAAAGGCCAGTGCTGCAGCCATTTCCACCCCCACTGCCCAGGGCTCTGGCTCCGTTTCCAAAAAAATATTCTGGTATGCATATTGGCTGGGAGGGCAAGCGAACAGACCTGCTTGTCGCTTGCATTTTGACCCACGAAGCTGATCGCAATATCCTATTCAACGACACTTGCGCCTCGTCCAACACAGCCCCTCCTGGTGACAGGCCATCTGGCAAGAACAAAAAGGATGTATCAAGTGTTATCGCACAACATATCTTTAAGGACAATCCTGCACATTCCGGCTCATATGCGGCGGATCCTGCAAGATATGTTATGTCTGTGACCAATTGATTGAGTGTGTAAGTACTCGCTTACCATGATATGCGCATACTTACCGCCTTTAGGTTGAAGACCAAGTATCGCGAGCAACATGCACGATTCAAGAGCACCGGAGGTGAAGTTATCCCGGATGGCAATGGAACGGATCCACTGGCACAAAATCTTTTAGGTGTGTATACTATTTATATTGTTGTTGTTGATCTCATAGCGATGATAATCCAGAGGACGTCCTCTGTGTCTTCCCTTACTATCAAGATCTTAACTCCATTTGGGACAGTGTTCCCTCCTTCAACAGTCTGCTCATTTCGTCCAAAGCCAAGGCGAACCATGCAAAAAGCATGTTGAAGATTGTCACGTCAATGAAATTGAGTGCCAACTTCAATGAGACTGGTGGAGAGGAAGTGGACCTTGATGAGGATGACGCTGTTGGTGATGAACAGCAAGATTCTGTTGCTGTGGGTGACGACTCGGGCCAATGTGGACCTTTTGTCATGGGTGGTATTGAGTCTAACTTCAATGCTGGTGATGAGGATGACCAGTTCATGGAAGATGCGACAGCTTCAAGTCCTCAGGTACGCTGAACACTTTGTGCTCGCTTCCCCTCTTTCCCTCACCAGGATCTGCAGGCCAAATCATTTGTGCCATTCATGCTGAAACACAAGGGGAAGACACCTTTGCGAGAGGGACGCTCTGTGTTCAAGACCACACCATATGATCGCCCCCCTGTTTCATCATTGTCTGCAAGTGGAAAGAGCATGCTGAGTCGCATTAGTTCAAATCTCTTCTCCACCAAGATGACGTTGAGCGCGAGAGGGTTTAGTGCGAGGTTTGGATAAGCAGAGTGACGCCTTCCTGGAGGAGGGTCACACTGTTGGCGGTCCATCCCGTTCGGCATTGCAGTACAAATTTGCTATTCGCAAGCAGAAGCTTGATAATCAACGACAAGAGCTTGAAAATTGGGCCAAAGAAATTGACAACAAGCGCCAGCAGATCGCCATCAAGCAATAAATGCATTCAAATGCTGAAGTTCTCTTCATGCGTGAGCAAGAGCTGAAGAAACTCGAGGTGCAGATGAAGGAACAGGATGAGCATAACTTCTTGCACCAGATTGAACTCATCCACCTCCAGCTTCAGTTGCAACAATCGCCTGGTGTTGTTGGTGCCTCTGCCTCTGCTGGTTCTTCCTCCCATCCTGCCACTTCGTTCTCTAGAGGTGAACCATAGAAATATTTACGATGTTATACTCTTATGCCATGGACAATGACTTTCTATTTTGTTGTAATACATGGCTTGTGTTCTTCTGACTACACTCCTACCCAGCGTTGACCGTATGGGGCAATCTGAGCTCCTCAAACAGTTCTCACATCAGGCTGATGCGAAACTGTTGTCCTGGGGTCCCATCAGGAACCCTTACTGCTACAGGGTCCGGATCCCCCCCGATGTTACCGGCTTCTTCTCGTGCCCAGCCGCTTGAAGACTCTTTCCCGTGGATCTCTTCCAATCGAATGACCATGTTGTGCAAGATGATGCAGCACTGTACCCAGTGCAGCGCATACATCATGTCGTCAGGCGTCTGTATATGTAGGTGAAGCTCGCAGAGCGACTGAAAATGCCCTTTCAGTGCCGCAAAGGCATGCTCCACACACACGTGAACCTAGCTAATCGTTCACACAGTTGTCACTAATCAAATGACAGCTCATACTCACTTTTGACAGGTACCAATTGTATGTTTTATGTGGACGTGCCAGTGGTTCTGCCCTTGTCACCTTGAAGGAAACAGCACACCAGGTACATGATGGGTATGCGCTGTCTGCCCATATCCAGTGACCTTCTGGTAGCAGGTCTGGATTCTTTGCAAACTCTGTCCCCTGAAATGCATACGCATTGTGCACGCTTCCAGGATGTCCTAGGCCATAGTCGACCACAAGGAGGTTGTGCAGCATGACGGTCAGCTGCTATGCGTCAGCGATAATCAGATTATCAAGGTAAACCAAGCATCTTACCTGACAGTTGAGTGAATATCGGGACTTCCTATCAAAGTACGTTTCGCCATATAGAGAAGGTTTCTGATAAAGATTGAAAGTTGATCCATCCGTGGCAAAAATTCCCCCCCTCCATCTTTCACAAGACTTCGCCTTGACAAACCTCTGCGCCAATTCTGCATCAAGCGATTGTGCCATGGGTACCGTGATGAACTCGTCATGCTGATCGAGGATGGCTATCATCGTACAGTTCATACAGTTCACCACCAAGCCTATGCTGACCCCTGCCCACTGTGCAACGTCCTCGATCGATGCCACATTTCCATAGTGACCTACACGAAACAGAAAAATCACCAGTTGCACAGCAACTGGCAGCTGAAGATGGTTTGATTTTGATTTGAAGATCACATGGTCACTGATATGATCTAGGATACAGTCAAATATTTCTGGATCGACGCAAACCTTTTGGTGAAACAAATGTGGCCAGAAATCAGCAAAATGGGCAAGGAGATGGAGCTGGAATGACCGCATTGGCGGCTCAGCAATATGGTTAATGACGCGTGTGCATTCCACTTCATCATGAAGAGCTCAAATTGATTCGAGATAGTACTGGTATCATCTCTCTCTCTCCTCCGTCGAATCAACTGACTCTGCAGATTCAGACGTCAGATCAGAGTCGTCTCCGAGATTTGCAGGGGGTGATATGGGGCTGGGGGGGGGGGGGGGGGAACAGGGCAGGATCAAAGGATTCAAAGTCCAGGCCATCCTCATCCTCATCCTCATCCTCATCCTCATCCTCGTCCTCGTCCTCGTCAAGTTTGCAGTCTTCACTTGCACGGTGCTATAAGTTCTCGAGTCTCCGTGTTAAGATTTTAAATTTTAACTTGTCAATACAAGTTAACAGCTTGGTCTTCTCAGAGATGCGAGGCATAATGGGCGTTAGAAGATGAGGATAGACCTCGCAGCTGTATTTTTAAATAATCTTCTATTCTATTCTAAATCTGTGTGATGTACGATATGCTATCGACTTAGAATTTATTAGTTAAGGAATTACGGCCCGGTGTGCGGCACACTTCCAGCAGGTCAGAGCTCCAACTTAGTCCCGTTTCAGATTCAAATAATAGCCCCAGCATAGCCTTATAATTGCCCATAATAGCCCCATAATAGCCATAATGAGTACCACTATTGTCACGAAGTCTCCAAAGTACTCTTTGTACTGCTTCGTAATGTTTAACCATGTCATTGTATTTCAAGAAGATTAATAAGTCATCGATGTAAATAATTACAATATCATCCATCTCAGCAAAGATTTCATTCATCATCTGCTGGAAGGTGGCTGTTACAACCCTTGTTTGCACCACTAGCTTTAGTGCCAGCTTATTTTATCTTATCTTATCTAAGCGCGCGCCAATCTTATCTTATCGATCAAGCGCTCAATCTTGTCTTATCGCATCACGTGACTCAGGTCTAGACCATCATGATGTCATACCTCATGGCTAGCGCATGTTTAAGGCATGGTAGCCTCATTGCATAGTTCCAGACCACCACTCTCACAAGCGTGTGAGTCATTAGTATAGATATGGTAATTCATCTCACGATACATCATTGCTTACATAGCACCTGCCCTAAAGTACGCCTCATGGCCACCTCATGTATTATAGTATATATATAATGCCAGCACCAGCCAGACTCCTTAGTCTGTTCTGGTTGATTCCCCGCCATTACAGTTTCCTCCTGAGTTCTAGACTTTTGTGGTGACCTAGTCCATTGCCTGTATAGGTTTTGGCATTGCCAACATAAGAACAGACTCTTCATTACTACCTCACTACTGCCCATGACCGCCTATTGTCACAACACGTTTTTCAACTCCAACAAACTCCGACACTCGAGGCCTTAATTGCGCCATACTCTTGCTCTTTACTCGTCATTGGTCTTGTCCACACCGCTTGGGTGTAAAACAACCATGCTTGGATAGCAGATCAGGAACCTTAACCTTTGCAGACCACAACAGCAGCTAAACTGTGTATCATAGTAAAGTGTTACGCTTGGCCCGGATAGGGACGAGCGTAGCCTTTGTTAGACGAAGGTAGACGAAGGCCGAAAGGTACCGCATAGAGATAGTGGTCAGGGAGGTCGTTCTATCGATTGTAGAGACAACTGTGGCACAATCAAATGAAGTGTCACAAGTCTAGCATCCAGTCAAGTGTAGGACAAAGACACGCAGAGAGTTCACCCAACGAAGGGAAGGATCAAAGGTGGCTAGATTGATGAGAGTAGAGAGGTACAAAGGAGATCTAGCTTAGGGAATATGGATGGTACGGAAAGGTTTATATAAGTACAGAGAAATGGAGATGACTAATCGGATGGAACACCATGGAATGTGGTGGAATGGGATGAGTAATCCACAGTAATGAAGATGAGTCAGAAATGCTGCGGATTAGTAATGTTTACAGATAAGCATGAGTCATCGTGACTACGAATGTGTCAGCGTGAGTCATGAAGGAAGTGATGACTAAGTAGATGGGTTAAGGGTATTATGTCATCACAGAAGAAAAGAAATGGTCTAGGCATGGTTTGAACGCAGAGACTCTGTAGTCCGTAGTGAAAACAAGCAAGAAGGGAAAAGAGAATAGGCTGATCGTAACATTACCCCCCTGTTATGTCCAAGCTACCCAGCAAGGACTAGAAATCTCCGTAGGAGGGCCCTGGGGATCCGGTGACGTTAGCGTAAGCAGTGTCGTCCCAGACGTTGTTGTCGACCAGAGTATCATCTTCGGATGGGGAGCGACGTCGGCGAGGAGGAGGAACAGGACAGATCCGATTAGATCAGCAAGAGCAGTTAGAGCGAGACGACCGAGCAGATTGGGGGGAGGAAGCAGGGGAGGAAGCAGGGGACGGGATACCTGGGGGACGGCGTAAGGGGCAACATCCTTGATTATGACCAGGTCGCCAACGAAGACAAATGGCGCATTGGTAGAACATGCAATCGTTATGCCAATGTCCGAGGCGGTGGCAGTGAAAACATGCTTCATGGTACCGAGGATGTGACTGGGTGAGTGGGGTTTGTCCATGGTTACCAGTCCAATGGGCTTCGGCACGGTCGAGGAAATCGATTTCTTCGGACCCGAGCGGGGATGATGATGTGGACGGTGTGTCTGGTGAGGGAATACGCTGCTGCCGGCTAAGTTCTAGGAGATAACAGTCTAAGTCCTGTAAAAATTCCCCCATGCCTAACTGATAGAGGGCAACGGAGAGGGCGCCCCGGAGTTCGTTCCGAATAGTAGATAGGAGGGAGCCTATGAAGCCGACGTGTGCTTGTGCGGTGACGTGGGACGCGATGGGGGTTAGGCGTTCGGCTTGGAGGTAGGCACGATAGAGGGCGTAGAGTGGGGAGCCGACATCCAAGTAGACAGTGATAGAAGTTGCGAGGCATGAGTTGGTGATGAACTGGTTCATGAGACGAATGTATTCTTCATCGGGGAAATCATCTCAAAGACGAGAGGCATAAAGTGGGACATCGACGGACAAAATAGGGATGGGGAGACGATCGGAGGGTATGGTAGCAATGGAGACGGGAGCTAAAGCGTCAGGGTCCTGCTGGGGGCCCCAGGCGGCGGCGTGGCGTTCTTCCCAGCTGGGGGCGGAGGGATCATCCCATCCGGACTGAGCGATAGTGGAGATAGTATCTAAGGGCGAAGAAGAGGAGGTGGGAGAAGAGATAGAAGATGGAGTAGAAGAGGTAAATTCGATGGCCATAGTAAGTAATGAGTTTCGAAAGTGTTAAGAACGTCGTTGTGATTTTTTGGTTGGAGAAGATGGGGGTAAGGAAGAAAGAGGAAAAGCGAGGGGGTGGAGTTTTTTATAACTTTCGAGGAGGAATTTCGCATGCCGCAACTCCGATTCGGCAATCCACGAATCTTCTTCAGCGGAATATCCTTTCCATCGGATCAGGAACATTCGGCGAGAAGGGGTTCCACGGTGGCGTAAGATGCGTTCGATTTCGTATTCTTCTTCTCCTTCTACAAGTTCCGAGGGTGGCGCAGGGAAGTTTTTTCCATGGACAGGGTTCTCATGGTAAGGGGTGAGAAGGGAAGCGTGGAACGTGTCGTGAATTTTCCACGTTTTGGGGAGGCGTAATTTGTACATGATCGGTGATAGAACTTTCGTGATGGTAAAAGGACCTTCTCGTTTCGGGGCAAATTTGTTGTGAGTCATATTTCGTCATAAGTTCCGGGCTTCGAGCCAAACTTTATCTCCCAGAGTAAAGGGGGTGAAGCGTCTGTTGGATCGAGAGGCCATTACTTGTCTGGCAAGCTTGTGGGAAGCCAAAGCCTCATCACGA
Organism: Rossbeevera mucosa; assembly: GCA_038090415.1. Classification (NCBI taxonomy): domain Eukaryota; kingdom Fungi; phylum Basidiomycota; class Agaricomycetes; order Boletales; family Boletaceae; genus Rossbeevera; species Rossbeevera mucosa. The sequence continues at coordinate 3,194 of JBBPMR010000484.1, read as the reverse complement.
GCAGCGGTGAGGTTCTTGAGACGAGTTTCAATGGCGGGAACATTGGTTTCGGCGATGACAGAAGGGAGGGCACGAGGTTCGAAGCCGAGGATCAGGGAGAAAGGGGATTTATTGGTGACGGAATGGGGGCGGTGGTTGTGTGCGAATTCAGCGTGGGAGATCAAGTCGGACCACGCGGTAGGATTGCTTCCACAAAAGATCCGAAGGTAAGTTTCCACTTCTTGGTTCACACGTTCCGTTTCTCCATCGGATTGAGGATGATAGACAGTGGATAGGGAAAGATCGTAACCCAGGAGTCGTCCGAGTTCTCGAGCAAAGGCGGAAGCGAATTGTGGTCCACGGTCTGAGATAATCTTATCGTAGAGTCCGAAGCGTTTGTATACTTTGTGGAAAAAGAGGGACGCTACGCCTTCGGCGGTGATCGTCTTCTTAGTGGAGCAGAGAATTACCCCCTTACTAAGTCCGTGGTCGACCACAACCAAGAGAGAGTCAAAACCGGAAGAGGTGGGAAGGTCCGTGATAAGGTCACAGGAGATCTGTTGGAAAGGGTGGGAGCATGAGGACTTGATAGGGGAAAGTGGAGGAATGGTAGGATGTGTATTCGCTTTGTTTTGTTGGCACAAGGCACAACCTTCGACGTATTTTCGAATGTATTGGGCAAGGCCAGGCCACCAGAACTCAGCGGCGACAAGCTGGCGAGTTTTCAGATAGCCCGGGTGACCGGCGGAGAGGTGATCATGGCATTGCTCGAGAATAGAGCGGCGGAGAGAATCGACAGGGGGAATGTAGACACGGTCTTTGTACGTGAGGACGTCGGAAGTGTACTGCCAATCAGAAAGACGAGACCGAAATGCAGGGGGTACTTTCCCATCCAATGCTTGGAGGGCTTGCAAAACGAGGGGATCGTCTTTCGAGGAGGAGGCAATAACGTCATGTAGCGAGGAGTCAATGAGGCGAACAAAGAGAGAGTCGGGGAGGAGGACTGTGTTGTCGTTGTCAGAGATATCGGGACAGAGATCGGAGCGGCGGGAAAGGGCGTCAGGCCCAGCAAGGAGTTTACCCGCTATGTGTACGATCTTAAGGTCAAAGTCCGAGAGATCAAGGAGCCAACGAGCTTGTCGACGATTTAAGTGTTGTGCTTGGCGGAAGTAGGTGAGATTTTTATGGTCGGTAAAAACCTATACAGGGAAGGGGGAGCCATGGAGATAGTGTCGCCAGGTTTTAAGGGCGCGAATGATGGCAAGGAGTTCGCGATCATAAATGTCGTAGTTTCGTTCTGCAGGGGAGAATGTTTGGGATAGGTAAGAGCAGGGGTGCCAGTCGCCGTTCGAGTCAGTCTGGAGGAGGATGGCGCCGGTGGCATATTTGGATGCGTCGGTGGCAATGGCGAAAGGGGCGGAGAGATCAGGGAGTCAGAGGACAGGTTTCGAGAGGAAAAGTCGTTTTAATGATTGGAACGCTTGTTCACAAGCGGGTGTCCACGACCAAGCAAGGTTCTTTTTAGTAAGGTCTAGGAGGGGTCGAGCGATAGTGGAGTAATCTGGGATAAACCGATGGTAGAAATTTGCGAAACCGAGGAACGAGCGGACCTCCTTGACCTTGGTTGGTACAGGCCAGGAGGCAATTCCATCAAGTTTGACAGGGTCCATGGCAATCCGTCCCGGTTGGACGATCATGCCGAGGTATTCAACCTCCTTGGTGGCGAAGTTGCATTTGGAGAGGTGAAGGCGAAGGTCTAACTCCTGCATCCGTTGAAGGACACGTTTGGTACGCTCCGTATGAATGGCGTCGTCAGGGGAGAAGATAAGTAGATCGTCCATATAAATGATGAGCCATCCTTCGGCGATCATGTCTCGAAAAGAGTCATTCATGAAATGTTGGAATGTAGCTGGGGAGTTGCATAGACCGAAGAACATGACAGTAGGTTCATAAAGGCCTTTATGGGTAATGAAAGCAGCTTTCCACTGGTGTCCGTCCTTGATACGAACATTGTTGTACCCCCAACGTACGTCGAACTTGGTAAACACCTTGGCGTCTTTCAACTTGTCGACAAGGTCAGAGATAAGAGGAAGGGGATATGCGTCTCGGATAGTATGTTCATTGACGTAACGGTAGTCTTGGCATGGGCCGAGTTTACCATCTTTCTTCTTGACAAAGAAAAAGGGGGATGCTTGAGGCGAATTAGAAGGGCGAATTTTTCCTGAACGAAGGTTTTCCTCGAGGAAGTTGTCAGTGGCTTTCCATTCGTCAGGCGACAGTGGATAGAGTTTCCCGATTTTCGGGGTAAATGAGTCATTGAGATTGATCTCATGATCGTAGGGGCGAGAGGGCGGTACGTGATCAGTGGAGTCTTCTGAAAAGACGGAGGCATAGGCTTTGTATTCCTCTGGGAGGACAGGGGGTGGTTTTGCTTTCTCGGCGGCCGCGGCTAGTTCGGTGGAAGAGGTGATCTTCCTACACAAAGGGGAACCGAGAGGAGCGAAACGACAAACTCCACAGATGACTCGGTTGATGGTTCTGTTCTCTTTAGCTTGAAGGATGTAGTCGTGAGGGTCACTGTAATCCATATATGCTTGGAGACGATCCTGAGCATCGGGAGTGACCTTCGTATGTCGTGGTGGTTTAAATGGGGTGAGGGAAGGGGGACGGAAGATGGAGTCATGTCGATGGGAATCGGCGACATAGGTGGTGTATAGGTCTTTTGACTGGTCATAGGATTCGTCGATGGAGAGCGTTTGAGCTTTCCAGTCGATGATGGGGTTTGTAGAGCGAAGCCAAGGGAGGCCAAGGATGAGATTTTCCTTGCCGCAGGACATAACGTGAAAGAGGACCTTTTGAGATACTCCCTCGGTGTTCACGTAGAGGGTACTGGTGTAGCGGATTTCACCGTTTTTGTTTGTTGATTGGTCAACATTTCGTACCAGGATAGGGACATCAAGTTTGGTGGTGGAGAGTCGGTGTTTTCGTACGAACATCCAGTCAATGCAGGAGATGTCTGCACCGCTGTCTATGAGAGCGCGGGTATCAACGACTTTCATGGTGTGTGAAGGTACCACAAGCTGCAGGGGAATTTTCATGGATTTAGCAGATTGTGATACTAATACAGGGGCACACGTAGCACTAGGAGATCCTTGCGTTGATCGAGGTCTCCTTTTCAAAAATCCCACTTGGTAGCGGGGGTGAAGCGGATTCTT
>JBBPMR010000483.1:0-20369 GCA_038090415.1 Rossbeevera mucosa | reverse complement strand
TATAGTGGAAGGGCTGACACAAGTTTGCTTGGCAATGGCTTCACCAGAATGACCAGCATCAAGCAAAGAAAGGATGGTGCTTTGCTGAGTGAGAGAGAGGGATTTAACCATGATTGAAGTTGGAAAATAAGAAGTGTGTGAACTATTTTAGACTCAGACATGCTATTTATATGTATATATTTGTTTGTATTGACAAACAATAACATATAATCAATGATTTGACTAAGATTCTACTCATCATTTCAAAAGCTCGGAAACCCTTTCCATGACATGGTTGTTTTAAAATGGATTTATCTCAATGGTGTGTGAACCAAATCACATAATCCTGGGGGCAATATCATAGCTGAGAGTATGTACTATTTATACCTCCACCAAAGCCAACCGAAATTCCCACAGTACCTGGCAGTGTGCTCCACACATCACAGTTGAGGCACACATGGAAAGGGTTTCCAAGGTTACTGTATAAACCCTAGACACTCGTCCATGTACACTAAGCTAGAGCTACTCGAATATCACTCGATTCTTCCTTGAATCCACTTGCTCCTAAGCCTCCCTCTTTGTCCCTCTAAGTGTGTGCTCCTCACCCTAGTCCTTTGTCGACTTTAGGCATCCCCCTTCGGTCTTCTTAGCTCAAACCCTTGTGTTCTGCTTCATGGTGAAGCTTCCAAGGTAACCCTTAGCCCTAGTCATCCTTAGGCCACCCCCTTCGGACTTCCTTAGCTCTTCATTATCCTCTGGTGTCTACCTTAGGACCCCTCAGCCCCAGCCTTAGTACCCATCGAGTCTACAACTGACCCTACCCGGACAGTTGTAACACTCATGCCAAAATGTCAATACAGGCCAATAAAGCTTGATCAGACACTCCTGATTATAAGATCAGAGATCTTGTTCTATTGTTATCAGGACACTTGGCTATAACTGATAGACCCTCTTGGAAGTTAACTGAGAAGTGGATTGGACCTTACCAGGTCACAAATGTGTATATGAATTCAGTGGAATTGTTATTCTCAAAATCAATCACAGCTTGGAATGTCATGAATGTCTCGCGTGTTAAACCTTATATTGAACCTCTTGATGGGCAGCCCACTATTCATCCTGGCCCTATCTTCATTAATGATGAAGGTCACAAAGAGTTTGAAATCGAATATATTGTGGATTCTTGCCCTACTGGTCACGGTTTCCAGTACTTGATTCATTGAAAAGGATATGATGCTGCTGATCATACCTGGGAAGCCACTTCCTCTATTGCTAAGCATGGAAAAAATGCTATTACATTGTTCCACAAGAAACATCCTAGTGTGCCTCATCACCTTAACATGTTGTGAGCCTTGTTCCAGGGTGTTTTTAATACCCCTGTGATTAATTTTACCTCTGGGTCTACCGAATATTGAGATCTGTTCCTCTTGGTGATCTGGGATCTCACTCCTAGTTGGGGGGTAATGTTACAAACCTTGTTCTTTAACCCTCATTCTTTAACCTAGCTTTAAATGCTTATTTTATCTTATCTAAGCATGTGTCTATCTTATCTCGCATCTTAGCGCTCAATCTTATCTTATCGTGTCACATGACTTGAGTCTGGACCACTATGACATCATACCTCATGGCTAGCACATGCTAAAGGCATGGTAGCTGCATATTGTAGTTCTAGACCACTGTTCCCACAAGCGTGTGAACACTTAGTACATATATAGTAGATTATCTCATACAATGTCATTGCTTACATAGCACCTGCCTTAAAGTACGCCTCATAGCTGCTGCATGTATAGTAGTATACAAACAATGCCAGTCCAGCCAGGCTTCTCAGTCTGTTCTGGTTGATTTTCCGCCTTAACATCTCCTTGGTCTCTATTGTGTGGTGACTTAGTGCATTATCTGTATAGGTTTTGTTGTTGCCAACAGTGAGACAGAGTTCTGCAGTGGTGTAAGATCCGTTCTATTTCATATTCTTCTTAACCTTCTACAAGTTCCAAGGGTGGCACAGGGAAGTTTTTCCCATAGACAGAGTTCTCATGGTAAGGGGTGAGAAGAGAAGTGAAGGCAACCTTAATCACAAGGACTAGGCACCTCAACTAGATACAAGGTAGAAGGGAGGGAACTGATTAGATTAAGGGAATCCAACCAGAACAAGACTGGCTTGTTCAGTTGCTGCATTCAAGTATTTATACTATAGGTACATGTGCACAGACCAAGCTGTGTCTGACACTATCTACTATATTAAGGTATATATGTTCTCACGAGTGTGAGAGAAAGAAGAATAGAAGCGAGGCAGTGTATCAAATGGAAGAAAAGCTGAGTGGAAATGAAAAGAAGCTGGCCTCATGTAAAATATGTGTTGGTTCTAGACCATGATGTCATAGATAGAGTTAAGGGTGAAGATAAGATGCAGATAAGATAAGCGCTCTTGATTAGATAAGATTGACACCAAGATAAGATAAGATAACGGGTCAGGATGTGAGATTTGCAACAAGTGTGAAACATGTCATGTGTTACACTTGGTCCAGGTAGGAATGAGTGTAGCCTCTGTGGAACAAGGTTTGAGGTATTGTCAATGATGGATGACCAAAGAACAAGGTATCACTGAGATTGAAGGTCACAGTGAGTGAAGGATGAGGGGTACTGCTTTCAGGTGGCGGTCACAGATGTCATTCTATCGAATGTAGAGACAACTATAACTCAATCAAGTGAAGAGTTACTAGTCAAGCATCCAGTCAAGAGTAGGATGAAGACTCACAGAGATTCACCCAGTAAAGGGATGGGCAAGGGATGGCTAGATTGCAGGAGGTACAAGGGTACAGAGGAGATCTAGCTTAGGGAATATGGTAGGTATGATGGGGTTTATATAGTATAAGAAAAGAGGTCTGAGTAAGCAGATAGAACACCATGAAACATGGTAGAAGAATGATGAATAATCCGCAGTAGTGAGGATGAGTCAGAATAACTGCAGATGAGTAAGGATTGCAAATAAGATAAATAATGCACAGCATCACGATGAGTCATAATGACTGTGGGCAAGTCAGGATGAGTCAGGATGAGTCAGAGTGACTACAGATAAGCCAGGGTGAGTCATAAAGGAAATGATGACTATAGCAAGTGAGGTAAGTGGAAGGATGGGTAAAGGGTATGTAGTCATCATAGAAGAAAAGAAACGGCCAGAGTGAGAGTCGAACACAGTGGCTTGGTAGTCCATAATGTGAACCAGTGAAAGAAAAAGAAAGAAATAATGAATTGTAACATCATGGATCTTCCACATTTTAGGGAGGCATAGTTTATAGGTGATTGGTGATAAGACCTTGGTAATGGTAAAGGGGCCTTTGTGCTTGGGTGCAAATTTAGAATAAGTTATCGTTTGGTGGAGACTCTTGACTTCAAGCCAGACCTTATCTCCAAGGATAAAGGGAATGAAGTGTTGGTTCAAGTGGGAGGCCATGACTTGTCTAGCAAGTTCATGGAATGCAAGGGCTTCTTTGCAGGCAGCGGTGAGTTCTTTAAGATGCATTTCCACAGCAGGGATGTTAGTGTTGGCGATGACTGAGGGGAGGGCACAGGGTTCAAAGCTGAGGATCAAGAAGAAAGGAGACTTGTTGGTGACAGAATGGAGGCAGTGATTGTGAGCGAATTTGGTGTGAGAGATCAGGTCTGACCACAAGGTAGGGTTGCTACTGCAGAAGATGCGGAGATAGATTTCCACTTTCTGGTTAATGTGTTCTGTTTCTCCATCAGACTGGGGATGATACATGGTAGAAAGGGATAAGTCATAGCCAAGGAGGTGTCTGAGTTCACGAGTGAACGCTAAGGCAAATTGTGGTCCGCGATCAGAGATTATTTTGTCATAGAGACTGAAGCATGTGTAGACTTTGTGAAAGAAAAGAGATGCTACTCCCTCAGCAGTGATGAATTTCTTTGTGGGGCAGAGAATTACCCCCTTACTAAGCCCATGGTCGATCACACCCAAGAGAGAGTCAAAGCTGGAGGATGTGGAAAGGTCAGTGATAAGGTCACAGAAGATCTGTTGAAATGGGTGAGAGCAAGAAGACTTGATGGGCATGAGTGGAGGAATAGTAGGATGAGTATTAGCCTTGTTCTGTTGGCAAAGGGCGCAGCCTTCAACATATTTGCACATGTATTGAGCAAGGCCAGGCCACCAGAATTCAGTGGCGATGAGCTGGCAGGTTTTCAAGTACCGGGATGACCTGCAGTGAGATGATTGTGACAACACTCGAGGATGGAGCGGTGGAGGGATGCATCAGAAGGAATGTAGACATGACCCTTGTATGTGAGAACACCAGCATCATGCTGCCAGTTGGCAAGATGAGACCAAAATGCAGGTGGGATTTTACCATCCATTGCTTAGAGGGCCTGCAAAACAAGGGGATCATCTTTTAAGAAGGAGGAGATGTGGTTGGCCAAGGTGCCATCAATAAGTTGGACGAAGAGGGAGTTGGGGAGAAGGACGGTGTTGTCATTGTCAGGGATGTCAGGACAAAGGTCAGAGCAGCGGAAGAGGGCATCAGGACCAGCTAAGAGTTTGCCGGTGACATGTACAATCTTAAGATCGAAATCAGAGAGGTCAAGGAGTTAGTGGGCTTGTTGGCAATTCAGCTGTTGTGCTTGATGGAAATAGATGAGATTCTTATGGTCAGTGAAGACCTGGACAGGAAAAGGGAAACCATGGAGGTAATGTCTCCACATCTTGAGGGCTCAGATGATAGCAAGGAGTTTATGATCATAAATGTCATAGTTATGCTCTGCTGCAGAGAACATTTGTGAAAGGTAAGAACAAGGTTGCTAGTCTCTGTTCGAATCAGTTTGGAGGAGAATGGTGCTGGTAGCATATTTTGAGGCATCAGTGGCAGTGGCGATGGGGGCAGAGAGGTCAAAGAGATATAGGACAGGTTTTGAAAGGAAGAGCTGTTTCAACGATTGGAACACTTGTTTGCAGGCAGGTATCCAGGACCAGGTAAGGTTTTTCTTGGTCAAATTCAGAAGAGGGTGAGTGATGGTGGAGTAGTTTGGGATGAACTAGTGATAGAAGTTTGCAAAACCAAGGAATGAGCAGATGTCCTTGACTTTGGTGGGGGTTGGCCAAGAGGCAATCCTGTCAAGCTTGACAGGGTCCATGGCAATCTGCCTGGGTTGGACGATCATGCTGAGGTATTCAACTTCCTTGGTAGCAAAGTTGCATTTAGATAAATGAAGGCAGAGGTCGAGTTCTTGCATACATTGGAGGACATGCTTGGTTCATTCAGTGTGAGTGGCATCATCGGAGGAGAAGATCAGAAGGTCATCCATGTAGATAATGAGCCATCCTTCAGCGATCATGTCTCAGAATGAGTCATTCATGAATCGTTGAAAGGTAGCAGGGGAATTGCATAGACCAAAGAACATGACAGTTGGTTCATAGAGGCCTTTGTGAGTAATGAAAGTGGCCTTCCATTGGTGTCCATCTTTGATGTGGACATTGTTGTAACTCCAATGAATACTTGGTGAAGACTTGAGTTTACTGACGAGGTCAGAGATGAGCAGAAGGGGGTAAGCATCACAAATGGTGTGTTCGTTGACATAGCAGTAATCTTGGCAGGGATGAAGTTTACCATCCTCCTTTTTCACAAAGAAGAACAGAGAGGCCTGGGGGGAGTTCGAAGAGTGGATCTTTCCAGATCAGAGGTTCTCTTCAAGGAAATCACCAGTGGCTTTGCATTCTTCGGAAGAGAGAGGGTAGAGTTTTCCAATCTTTGGGACAAAGGACTCATTAAGATTGATCTTGTGGTCATAGGGACGAGAGGGGGGAACGTGGTCGGAGGTATCCTCAGAAAAGACTGTGGTGTATTCTGCATATTCAGAGGGAAGGACAGGGGGAGATTTTGCCTTTTCAGCTGTCATTGCTAGCTCCATTGCAGAGGTAAGCTTGGCACACACTGGCAAGCCTAGAGGGGCAAAGTGACAAACACCTCAGATGATGTGGTTAATCATTCGATTCTCCTTAGCCCTTAGAATGTAGGTCTTTGGATCATCAAAGTCAAGGAAAGAGTGGAGTTGATCCTGAGCATCTGGGGTGATTGAAGTGTGATGAGGGGGTTTGAAAGGGGAGACAGATGGGGGGCAGAAACACAAGTTGTGAAGGTGGGAGTCGGCCACATAGGTGGAGTACAAGTCCTTTGATTGATTGCAGGACTCATCAATGGTGAGTGTTTGAAATTTCCAGTCAATGGTGAGATTGGTGGAGTGGAGCCAGGGGAGGCCAAGGATGATATTTTCCTTGCCACAGGACATGACATAAAAGAGGACCTTTTGAGAGATCCCTTTGATATTGACATAGAGAGTGCAAGAACAGCAGATTTCACCATTTTTGTTTGAGGACTGGTCGACATTTCAAACTAGAATGGGAGTGTCAAGAGTTTCAGTTGGAAGGTGATCTTGTGGATGAATTGCCAGTCAATGCAGGAGATATCTGCACTGCTATCAATGAGAGTGCAGGTATCGATGACTTTCATGGTGTGCAAAGGTACAATCAGCTGCAGGGGAATGCACATAGATTTGGCAGACTGAGATACAATTACAGGTGCACATGTAGCTCTAGGGAATCCTTGTGTTAAATGACGTTCCTGCTTCAAAAATCCCATTTGGTGGCAGAGAAGCGGACTCTCCCCATGGTGTCTTCTTCATCATCATCATCCTCTACCTCCTCTAGTTGAGGGAGGGTTTCCTTAACATGTTGAACCTTCTTTTTAGGAGGTTGGGATGTGAAGTTGGGGCATGCAGGGGAGGTGTGTCCTGGTTTGTGGCAGCGGAAGCAGAGTCCTTTCTCAATGCAACACTTTCGCTCTTCAAAAGTGAGGTTTCCAATTTTAACAGCGTCCACATCCATGGCATTAGGATCTCGGGTGGGAGTGGAAGAGTGGAAAGATGAGGTAAGGTTCCGAAGAGGGTTATGGGAACATGAGATGACCAGGTTGGTGGTATCCCATTGGGCTTGGTATTGAGTGGCACAAAAGTACCACTCTTTGATGATTTGGGGGATGGTATCCATTGAGTAGATATGGCAAGTGAGTGTGGGGGGAATTCCAGCTCCAAAGTAAGAGATGAGGTTGTTGGGGTCCATGATCTTGGCCTGGGCAACATTGTTTCTAAACATAGCAATATATTCAGTAAGAGAGGGCTCATAAGATCCTCCCTTTTTCTTTTGCATCATCCGCTTGATGGAGAGCCAGGCAATGGCATTGTTGACGGTGTTGTCATGTTTGAAGGTGGCTCTGAAGAGCTTAATAAAGTCCTTGAAAGTCCCCATGGTGATGGTTCCATCATTGTCGATGGAGTTTTGACAGAAGGTTTGGGCCCAGGTGGAGGTGGAACCTTTGGTTATGAACAAGAGGGTGAATGTGATCTTCTTCTCGTCCAAGTTGTATACTTCTTTGTTAACCTCCAAATAGAAGTTAACTGAAAAGAGCCAGGGCATGGCCTTGGTATAAGAGCCATTGAAGTGTTCGGGGGTGGTGATGTGAAGCATTGATGAGTCATAATGACTGTGGATGAGTCAGAATGAGTCAGGATGACAAATGGTGCACAGCATCGATGAGTCATAATGACTGTGGATGAGTCAGAATGAGTCAGGATGACAAATGAATGACATAGAAATGAGTCATGGAGGGAATGATGACTAAGGCAAGTGGAGTAAGCAGAATGGTGGGTTAAGGGTATCTAGTCATCATAGGAGAAAAGAAATGGTCTAAGCATGGTTCAAACACAGAGACTCAGTAGTCTGTAGTGAGAACAAGCAAAGAGAAAAGAACAAAACAGTGAAATGTAACACTGGTAGCTGAAGCAGTACATTGCATCTAATGGCTGCAGTATCTGCTGAAGCTCCAGTATGGTTCACTGCTGTGCAGAAATGCTGCATGCAGCTGGGTGAAAACCTGCACCATGTGCTTCATTGCTGCAATGGTTCTCTCCATAAGAGGAAGACTATGTCAGTTCATCATGCTGATTCATTTGCATTTTATAAAACCAACAATGTCTTTATCCTTGTCTTCAATTACCATCTCCACCTTCACTGGTGCCAACTGGCATCAATGGTGGCCCATTATGTCAGCCTATGTCAAGTCCACTGGCTGCACCTGGGTCCTTTCCATAGACCCTCCTTCTCTCAACTCTATCTTCAAGAAGGATGACTGAGATTTTTGAATCTCTTGGAACAAGGCCAATGACACCATTGCTACCATTTTCAAGCTCCACCTCTCAGTGTCTCTCCAGACCAAGTACTTTAGTGAGAACAACACCAGCCTTCTGCTCACTTTCCTTAAGAACAAGTACAACACCCCCAGCATTTCTAGTGCTTTCACACTTTTTAAAAAGCTGCTCAATACTAAGGTCACCATTTCCTCCCATCCCGCTTCCTCCATCAACAAGGTGGAAACTCTCTTCTTGTGCCTACTGGCTGTGGGATATGACTTCCTCGAGAATATCCAGGCCATGCTTCTGCTGGCCAAGCCTCCCCCCTCCATGGATGTTGTTGTGCAGATAATTGTGCAGAAGAAAGATGATAAGGGCAAGTTAGTTGAGCCCACTGTCAATGTTATTAGACAGGCTGTGGTCCTATCTTGGGACCAGCACCATATGAAGGAGAATTTGAAGGCCCCTTAGGCCCACAAGATTAGTGCTATTAAGTGCAAGGGGGATGACCCCAAGTTCAAACAGCAGCAGTTGTCTAATGACAACAGTGCTAAGAAGAATAAAGTAAAATGTGGCAAGTGTGGTGGTAAGAAGCATCAGGAGCAATCCTCAGATGAACACACCCACGCCCACATTACCTCCATCACATATACTGGACCTCTGGTTCTAAGCCCTTCCTGGATCCTCATGCCCTTGCCAACTATTCTGCCCAACTCTACCAGGGGCACCAAGGCCTGCCTACTTGTACTCACATTCAGCAGGCATTTATGGCTCAGAAAATGAAATGGAGGTTGGCCCAATTGTCCCCAGTTTTTTCTTGTCAGTATCCTTCTTCTCTTGCTTCACAGAAAACTTGCTAACAGCTGCATCTGCGCTTACAGCTTGTAGTTATATATTCCTGTGTAGTAGTGTAGATAGGTGCAATCATGAAATTTATACCTGCAATGTTACTACTGGCCCAGATAAGGTCAGCCATAGACTTGATGGGGACTTGGAACTTGGGACTAGGAGTCCAAAGATAGACATCTGAGGACGATGAAAAGCATAGGACTAAGGGTGCCTTGAGAGCTTCACCACGGAGCATCACAGAAGGGCTTGACTAAGGGCTGAGGGCTAAGGGTGCCTCGAGAGCTTCACCACAAAGTGTCACAAGAGGACTTGACTAGAGACTAAGGAGCACATGCTCAGAGGGACTAAGGATGGGGAGCACACACTTAGAGGGATGAGGGAACTGAGGAACTCAGAGTGGGCTGAGAGCAAGTGTATTTGAGAGAGAATCAAGTAGCTCTAGCTTGAGGTTACAAAGGCAAGTGTCTAGGGTTTATATACCAAGGGGATGGAAGGTCATGGAACATGATGGAAGGGAGATGTGTCATCCACAGTAAGAATGAGTCATGAAGACTGCAGATGAGTAAGAGTACACTAAGTGGATGATGAAGCAAGGTGAGTAAGCATGAGTAAGGGAGATTGGTAATTCACAGTTATGGATGAGTCGTGAAAACTGCAGATGACTAAAGTATAGTGAATAAACGATGGATAAGAGAAAGGCATAGTGATCAGCATTGATGAAGAGAGAAAGGGAAAGAATAGGGGCAAGTTGTAACATGCAATAAGTGTGTGCATCATGAGAATGAAGTGAAACAGTTATGGATACTTGACTCCAGTGCTTCAATGCACTTCACCTTTTTAAGGGAAGCTTTTATAAAATTCACAGAGCTAAAGAAAGGACACCAGCTACCCATGCAAATGTCAGCAGGTGCTATCTTTGTAGTAGGAATTGGGAAAGTGCATCTTCAATGGCAAACTAATGAGAACCAATTGTGCTATCTTAAGCTGCATGATGTTGGATATATTTCCAAGTTAGGAGTCAATCTTGTCTCTATGGGACAACTCCTAGTTAGGGGCGCCAAAGTATACAGTGAATCTAACAAGTTAACCATGACTTTTGGTAATGGAGAAATACTTGCTCCATTTACTACTGGTAGGCTTGGATGTAATATGTACACTCTAAAAGCCACACCAGCTGGTAAGGCTGCTTTAAGCGCCATTAATTAGAAGACAGTTCATTGGTGTTTGAAACACTCTTCAAGGGAAGTTGCCAAATAGGTGAAAGAGCATACTACTAGACTACCAGATTTCTCTGTTTCAGATTGTGACCCACACATTTGTCCTGGTTGTGCCAAAGCCAAGCAATCACAATGCTCCTTCCCCCCTTCCACCATTTGCGCTAAAAGCATGTTTGAACTTGTTCATATGGACATCAAGTCCTTTCCAACTGAATCATACCGGAAATACAAATATATCATCATTTTTATTGATGATTTCACCTCTATAGCTTGGTCTGTTCCCTTGCACACCAAAAATGCTGCACTAACAGCCACCAAACAATTTCTTAAAGATGTTAAGACACAATTCAATGTGCAAGTATGAGGTTGGATGTCAGATTTTGGTGGCAAATATACATAGATCAGCTGCCTATGATGACCTGTTAAAGGGGAAGGGCATTAAGATACACAATAATGCCCCTCATGTCCCTCAACAAAATGGGGGCACAGAAAATTCATATGCACCCTCATGGACAAAGCTGAGGCAATGCGCCATATGGCCTGCTTGCCTGATAGCTAGTGGGAATTCACTGTAGCACATGCAACCCATGTCTACCCCTAAGTTGCCTTCAATGGTGCACACCCTTTGAGGCTCTTCATTCGAAGAAGCCCAGGCTAGAACACTTGTGTGTCTTTGGTTGTGCTGCATATGCTTTCCTTCCTGGTGATGTCAGAGCAGACAAGCTTGCCCCTAAGTCAGAATTAATGGTGTATCTTGGTGTTGCACCAGGAAATGAGTCAAATTTCCTATTTATGTGTTCCCCCAACAATGTCTGTTGGAATTAGTGATGGTAATTAAGTTACTACACTAATAATCAACCTAGACACACACACAAGTGTCTATAGGGCAGCGCTTGATTGTAACATTAAGTGTTACATTAGGCTAATAAGCCTTATCTATGATATCTATTCTAATGGCATTAGTAAATGTACCAGCACTGCACTATATGAAGCAGGTACTGAGAAGCGCTATCTAAGGCACATCTGACCTGCCCTAAACAAGGGATCAATACACTAATCTCCCTTTGATAACTGAATTAGGAGACTATAACTACTGATCATGAAATTGATCTTCCTATTGGAAATGTGTCAAGTTACATGTGTAGATCATTGACACATTGTTATCTACCATTGTTCGATGTCATTCTGACACTGTTACTTACTCATCTTTGTTCTTATCATTTGATATTTAGATAGAGATTTATATGCTACTGGTTACTCTTTGTTTCAGCTTACTCATAAACTGATTCTTATCTTGTATCTAGAGAGTTAAATCTTCGACCCATTATTCTTTCTTTATCCATTTTATACACATAGATAAATAGTGTACATGTAGTATATAAGGGCTCAAAGATAGCCCTGATAAATACAAGCAGTTCTACTGTTATATTTCTACCTGCTTCATAAAGCAATCTCGTCAAATTACTGGTGAGTTCTCCACTGAGTCTTTTCCTTGTTGCACACTGTGCCCAAAGGGATTCCCAAATCCCTTTAGGTTATGAGTTCCGCCTTGGCTTAAGGCTCATCTACACGATACTAGTTTTATGATGGCCTATTCTGCCACATGTGAGGAGTGGTTGCATTTGATTGTTTCTATTCTTTCCAATCTTCACCAAGATACTTTGAGAGCTAATTATAATACCTTGAATACTTGAGCAGATCCTATTCTGAGCACTCAAGAGACCACTACTCAAAGTACTTGGTCAGATACAGTAGTTCATACCATTCAGTATTGTTACAAACCTTGTTCTTTAATCTAGCTTTTACGCGCTCGTCTTATCTTATCTTAGCACGCGCCTATCTCTTATCTTATCTTAGCGCTCAATCTTATCTTATCGTATCACGTGACTCGAATCCAGATCACTATGACATCATACCTCATGGCTAGTGCATGCTAAAGGCATGGTAGCCTCATGTTATAGTTCTAGACTGCTGTTCCCACGAGCGTGTGAACACTTAGTACATATATGGTAGATTATCTCACAGCACGTCATCGCTCACTAAGCACCTGCCCTATAGTATGCCTCATGGCCACCTCATGTAAAGTAGTATATATACAATGCCAGTCCAGCCAGACTCCTTAGTCTGTTCTGGTTGATTCCCGATCCAAATCAGAGTCCCTCTTCTTGTCTTAGTATTATTGGTGGTGACCTAGTGCCTTAACTGTATAATTTTGGTCATTGCCAACATAAGAACAGACTCTTCACTTCACTACCTCATCACTGTTCACAACCACATATTGTTGCAACCACTTTATACCTTCGAGGCCTTCATTGCACCGTTATTGGTCTTGTCCACTTCACTTGGAAGTAAAACAACCGTGCTTGGATAGCAGCTCAGGACCTTACCCCTGCAGAGACCACAACTCTGATCCCACTATGTTTCAAAGTAGCATTTTGTATGTTCACTTTGCGAGTCATTAGTTCCCATTTGAGGGAGAGCAGCTCACTGCATGCCTAATGTGAAAGACTAGAATAACGAGCTTCTTCTAGTATAAATAAGACTCGCAGCCTTGCAGTGCTAAAACTGTGCCATAGCCAGGCAACTCCCCGGTTCTCTTGACTCTTGCCAACCGCGATTAGGAACTCATGGACCCTATTTTTCTTCACAGATTAACGTCTAGTTGAGAAGGACTCTTCATGAGATCCCCCTAGATAAGAAGGTATAGTTACTGAGAGTTGGTCTCTTCGTGAGTATCACATCAGTCAAAATAGCTACCCAATCCTTTTTCGCAAATTACTGTTATACAGTAAACTTTGCTTGACTAGTCTAGCCCACCCCTATAAAGGAAGAATCTGTAACTCCAGATCTTCAATACCCTCTGATTGTTCTTGAAGATCACACTGATTACAATTCTAATGACTACATAAACTCAGAAGCAAATACTAGTCCTACCTTCATACCAAATCCAATTCTATCCAAACATGTCGACATACGACGATCAAATCACCTCACTGCAGCAACAGTTTGCAGCTATGCAGGAAGCTTTGCAACGTGCAAACGATTCAGTACATCTAGCTGAACAAAGAGCAACAGCAGCAGAAGCAGCAATTGCAAGGCCTATTCCACAAGTAAAAGTGGAAAAGAAAATATCAGTCATACCAGATCCCAGAAGCTATGATGGAACTTATAGCAAATTCAAAGAATGGTGGCTCAAGATGCAGGTATTCATGGAAATGAATGCTGAAGCATACCCAACCAACAAAGAAAGGTGCATGGCCACCTTATCACGCATTGGGTTGAAAGATCAAGATAAAAATGGTGCTGGGACATGGGCCTGAAATCAACTAAAGCAGTGTAGGGACACACAGCTATTTCCAAACCCCAGACTATTAGAAAGGGGCTTAAGGAATTGTTTCCAAATAGGAAACAACAAGGATCTCGCACTAAGAAAGCTTATAGCCCTTAAGCAAGGCAACACCAAATGCATGCAGGTCTTCTTGATCAAATGGACGACTGCATACGAAGAAGCAGGCTGCAGCGATTACATGGGCACTGCTTTACTAGAACAGAATGCCTGCCAAGACATTATCAGGCAAATATACATTGATGATCAAAGATGCAGGGTGGTACAAGACTATATTGTAGTACTACAAAGATATGATGAAGCCATCAAAGTGTTCAAGTATTGCAAGGGTCCTCGAAAAGATCCAAATGCCATGGACATTGGCAGTGCCCACCATGCTTGGGAAGAACCTTCCAAATATGATGGCAGATCTAGATCGTTTGCAGCAGCAGTTGCCTCCATTCAGGGGGCAAAACAAGTTAATACAATCAGATGCTACAATTGTGGCAAAGAGGGTCATTGGGCCAAAGAATGCAAGGTGGCATCTACTCAATGTCAAGAATGCAGGTTCTCATGTGGAGGACACCGAAAACAATGTTCCAAATTCGGAACCAAGGTCCGCACCATGGAGACAACCACGAAAACAAACAATAACCCCTTTAAGCAGCCAGCTGTCAACTGGCAAAGTGCTATTCAGGGGATGGACATTGATGCCGCTAGGACATACTTCCATGACATGGAAATGACTTCGAGAAAAGCCCAGTGAGGACCTTATTGGGTAAGGCCCCCTCATCCCTGAAGGACGATAAATCTTCTTCTTCTTCTTCTGTTTCTTTCCATACTCGATGCCTAGATAGTGCTAGTACAAACTCAGTTTCTTTACCTCATTCTAATAGCTTTAGTCTTCTTGAATCTCATGTAATATTAGATAATGATACTAATACCTCTTTTTCATTATCTCTGTCATCTCAATGTGGTAGCCTACCAGATGACACAACCGAAACAGCGTCTCGTATTGAGCATGGCTCCAGTAATAGGGTACTTAATTCTGTTAAAAAAGAAAATATATATTTCCTTTCAGAACCCGACTGATTGAAGAGTGCGCACACTTAAACCACTCAGGGAAATAACATTAAAAATTGATATAATACAAAAAGACAAAAACGTCTCAGCAAACGCCCTACTGGATAGCAGCGCAAATGGAATCTTTATCGATATGGAATGGGCAAAGAAAAGTTGCATTCCTCTCACTCCTCTCAAAAACATGGTGGCTGTCTACAATGTGGACGGAACTATAAACTCCATTGGAGGCATTGCATACACATGTAATCTTATTATAGACTATCAGGGACATCGGGCAAAAGTAACCGCCGATGTTACCAATCTTGGCCGGAATCAGTTGATTCTTGGATACACATGGTTAAGGGACCACAATCCTTCTATTGATTGGACCCTAGGTCATGTATACATGAACAGGTGTCCTATGTCATGCAAGGTGTTAAATGCCACTTATTGCAATAGAATGGAAGAATACGAGAAAATGTACATAGCCAATATGTATACCGACCAGTTTACCATTCCTGATCCTAGTTCAGAAGATGCCTTCAAGTTGGTACCTGAACACTATAGAGATTATCTTGATGTCTTTTCGGAGAAAGTGTCGGAACACCTCCCTGAACATAAAGCCTGGGACCATGCAGTAGATCTTAAACCCGATTTTGTACCTAAAAAGGGTAGATTGATCCCACTTGGACCTGCTGAACAAGATGAAGTCAAAGCGTTTGTAAATGAGCAATTGAAGAAGGGTTACATTAGACCTTCTAAATCTCCTCAGACATCTCCAGTATTCTTTATACTAAAGAAGGATGGAAAGAAGTGTATGGTTATGGACTATAGATATCTCAACGAAGGCACAGTGAAAAACAATTACCCCCTTCCATTGATCTTGCAAATCATAGATAAGCTCAAAGGAGCTAAATTGTTTACCAAGATGGATCTTTGATGGGGATACAACAATGTCCGTATCAAGGAAGGCGATGAATGGAAAGGAGCCTTCATCTGCCACTTAGGGGCCTTTGAACCAACAGTAATGTTCTTTGGCATGTGTAATAGTCCTGCTATGTTCCAGCAAATGTTGAACGAAATCTTTGCTGAAAATGAAGACATAGTGATTATCTATATTGATGATTTATTGATATTCTCGAAACACAATGATGTACAGAAACATCGCGAGGCAGTATGAAGAGTACTTTGGAAACTTCATGAGAACAATCTGTTTGTAAAACCATCAAAGTTTCTTCAAGGTTACAAAAGTAGACATGCTTGGAATGGATGTATCAGGAGATGCAATCTCGATGAGCAAGAATAAGCTAGATGGAATTGCATCATGGCCAGTTCCCCACAACATCAAAGGAGTTAGAAGCTTCTTGGGACTAGCCAATTTCTATCGACACTTCATCGAGAATTACTCTTTGATTGCACGACCCTTGCATGATCTAACAAAGAAAGATCAACCCTGGTGCTGGGGAAATGCACAACAAATAGCTTTCAATAATTTAAAAGAAAACTTTACAACCGTGCCAGTCTTGGCATACCTGGATGACACGACCCCTTATCATGTTGAATGTGATGCATCAGAATTTGCCACTGGTGTAGTATTGTCAACCCTTAAGGAAGACAAATGGCACCCCATCGCATATATGTCTCATAGCATGACTAAAGAGGAATGAAACTACCTGATTGCAGACAAAGAAATGCTAGCAATCATTCGTTCTCTTGAACAATGGAGACATAATTTAGAAGGAGCTAGACATCAGTTCGAAGTTTGGACAGATCATAAAAACCTTATGTATTTTATGAAATTTCAAGATCTGAACAAGCGACAAGCTCAATGGGCTCAATATCTATCTTATTTCAATTATTTATTAGTGAATAAACCAGGTACTGCAATGGGAAAAGCAGATGCCTTATCTAGAAGAGAAGACCATAGTATAGGAATAGAAAATGATAACAAAAATACTGTCATGATAGATAGTTCAAAGATACGTAGTGTACAAGAAATTGAACTCTTTGATAGAATAAAAATAGAACACAAAAGCGTTACAATAGCAGAAGGATCAGTTTACAAAAATGGATTATGGGAATATGATGGAAAGATATGGGTACCTAGGAAGCTGCGTTTAGAAGTAATAACACAATTTCATGATCATCCACTCACCGGACATAAAGGCCTGGATAAAACCAAAGAATTGATAGCTCGCTACTGTTGCAAATCTCACTTCACGACCCTCTTATCTTATCTTATCTTATCTTATCTTATCTTGGCGCCAATCTTATCAGATCACATCTTATCGATGCGTCTATCTTCTATCCTGTTATCAGTGATGTCATGGTCTAGACCAACACACCTTTTACATGAGGCCAGCTTCCTTTTCATTTCTGCTCGGCTTCTCTTCCATTTTGATGCATAGCCTCGCTTCTTGACTTCTTTCTCTCACACTCATGAGAACGTATATACCTTCATATAGTAGATAGTGTCAGACACAGCTTGGTCTGTGCGCATGTACTTGTAGTATAAATACTTGAATGCAGCAACCGAACAAGCCAGTCTTGTTCTGGTTGGATTCCCTCTAATCAGTCCCCCACTATCCTATCTTGTCTTTAGTTGAGGTGCCTAGTCCTTGTGATTAAGGTTGCCTTCATTAGAACAAGACTATCTTTACTACCCACCTCTTCTTTCGTCAGTGACCACCTATCGTCACACAACCTATCACCTTCCCCTCTTCTTCATATTGCTGTGGCATACTTGGATCCCAGAGTTAAGGGAGACCACTCATATCGAGTATAAGAGAACCCTTGAGCAGGTTACCCTCGACGGAAAGCAACCGTCTCACCACTGCTGCATATATGCTGGTCCGGCGTCATTTCAGTTCGCATTGTCAGGGTAGATTCCATTCGAGGAAACCCTTCTGACTGCCGAAAAATAAGGATCAATCCCTTGGCACAAAGTGGGTCAGTGCAGCGGAGTCGATACTGTGCAAATGACAGAATCGCGATTTTTTCTGTAAGATTCGCAGCCTAGACAGTGCTAAAACTGCACCATAGCCAGGCACTTCCGGTTCCTCGACTCTCTCCATTTTAGTATAGTTCTTTTTTTTTTTTAGGTAACTTGGTTGCTGGTCTCTTCGTGAGTATCACCTGCTATAGTTAGGAAAAGCAGGATCCACTCCCCTGCCCAAATAGCACGCTGGATTTCAATGGCGATATAGTAGAATTTGTGTGTGGAAACTTCGGGATCGAATCCGAAACCCTCATCCTCTCCAAAACCACTTGGCAACCAGTGGAACCTTTAGGAGTTCCTTTATCAAATGCAGCAGATCTCGACGAGTGGCCTTATTGGCTCCGAACTCAGTTCCTCGCCTCCCTCATTGGACAAGGTCCCCCTTGCAAAGACCTCAGTGAGAAACACGGTTACGAAGCAGTAGCCGAATTTATCATTTGACACCCCTCTCCACCCCCCCAAGAAATAATCGATAGAGATGGCAACACTAGCCGATCTGATGGAGCTGGTGTTACGACTGGCCTGGGTGGGGTCGGTCGTAGACTCGATGGGTACTAGGACAGAGGGTTGGGGGTCCTAAGGTAGACACCTAGGACAACGAAGGACGAGGGAGTCCGAAGGGGAAGGCCTAAGGACGACTAAGGACTGGGGATGCTTAGTGAGCTTCACCATGAAGCGAAACACGAAGACTTGGCTGAGGAATCCGAAGGGGAATGCCTAGGGACAACGAAGGACTGTTGGGTCGAAGAGCACACGCTCAGGGGAACAATGGGTTGGCTTAGGAGCGAGTGGATTCAAGGGAGAATCGAGTAGCTCTAGCTTAGTGTACAGGGAAGCGTGTCTAGGATTAAGTACCAAAGGGATGGAACATCATGGAACATGATGGAAGGGGGATGCGTCATCCGCAGTATGGATGAGTCATGGAAGCTGCGGATGAGTCATGATACAGTAAGCAAGTGACAAAGCAAGATGAGTAAGAGAGGTTGGTAATCCGCAGTTAAGGATGAGTCATGAAGACTGCGGATGACTAGAGTACAGTGAGTAATAAGATCGATATACAATCGATAAGAGAAAAGCATAGTGGTAAGTGTGGACAAAGAAAGAGAGAACGAGAGAGAGGAAAAGAGGAGAAAAAGAAAGAGTAGGGGCAAGTTGTAACAGCTGGTGGGCCAGCTCAATGCCAAACTAAACGACGTCGTGGTGGAGAATCGGACATTGAAAGAGCGCCTCGAAAGAGCCGAAGACTCTGCCGATGTTGCGAGAACCCGAGCAGAGGAGGCCTCCCAGGCCGTAGATAACGGGACCGTATTCACAACAGTCAACAAGAAAGTCACCATTGTCCCTGACCTGGGCAACTTTAATGGTGCCTATAACCGTTTCGAGGAATGGTGGACCAAGATGGAGGTCTACCTCAAAATGAACAAAGAAGCTTATCCAAAAGATGAGCATAGAACATATGCAGTGTTGGTCCGGATCGGGTCAACAAAAGAAAAGGACGAAAATGGCGCGGGTGCTTGGGCCTGTAACGAAATAAAGAAAATCAAGCACCCAAATTACAAATGGCCCACTATGGACCATATAGAAAAGAACCTACATCAAAGGTTCACTATGGGAAACGAAAAGGACTTAGCCGTACGCCGGTTAATGTCAATGAAACAAGGGTTCAAAGAGAGGACCCAAACCTTTCTCACATGCTGGATCGCCAACTACGATCAAGCCATGTGCAGAGACGTGATGGGGGTCGCTCTCCTTGAACAACAGATCCGTCCAGAAGTAATGAGACCAATCTTCTTGGACAAGCAGAGGCAAACGTTGGTGATGGATTATTGCATCATCATTCAGGAGTATGCAGAGGCGATCGAGTCATTCGAGACTTGCGCCAAAGTACCCACTCCCTACAGTCCCCGAAAGGAAAGGGACACCAATGCGATGGATATCGACGCGGTTCGCAAAGGACCCGCTTGTTTCAACTATGGCAAGGAAGGCCACATGGCTAAAGAATGTCGTGCCCCGTCCACAAGGTGCGGCGAATGTGCTTGGAATAGAAACCAGCACAAAAAGGGGTGCTTCAAAGTGTCCCACGCACGTATTCTAGCCGGCTGGCAAGATGAAGACTCTAAATCGTCACCCAGGGCCGTGGTTGAGGGGTCATCCGGAAACCCCGACAAAGGAAAAGGACATATGAGAATCTTAAAGGACATGGACTTTGAACAGGCAAGGGTCTACTTCCGGGATTTCGAAGACAACCAGGGAAAAGAGTAGAGACGGACCTATCGGGTAGCGTACCGTCTTTAGCTCAGAAAACGTTAAAAAAATTACATAGCTCTTCTTTCGCTTCTTCTTTGAGGTTGAGTCGCCCAGATAGTGCACGACTGTTTCTTTCTTCCTCATTTGTAGAATGTAATCTAGATAGTGATTGGGAAAAAGTAGATGAAAACCAAAAATACGAAGTGTAGATAGCCTTGTACCAGATACCACTTATGATATGAGAGAATTGGCCAAAATGGCCAAGGATAGTAGTTACGAACCTCAGATTTCCTTTATTTCCGATATTACTTCTGTTGGAGTTCATACGATCACTTCCGTATTAGGTAGCTTACATAAGCTAGTACTTTTACTCGCTCATCTTTGTACTGCACCTCAGTTGACTCTAACCATAGTCTACTGAGGTAAGATACTCACTACATATCATTGCTACCCATACTTACTCTACTGTAGACTTATACTCGTCTACAGGTAATATAGTTGACTC
>JBBPMR010000482.1:0-20393 GCA_038090415.1 Rossbeevera mucosa | reverse complement strand
ATGGATATATCTCTGGAGCCTCTCAGCCAAATCACATGACCCTGGGGACAGAGTTGTAGCTAAGGGTTTGTACTATGTTTGTCTTTACCAAAGCTAAGCGAGATTCCCACAGGTGATTGTGGGGCGCTTCATGCCCCAGTTTAGGGTTAAACATTGGAACGGTTTTTGGAGTCACTGTAACAAGGCACAAGGAATAATCAAGAGTAAAAGCATAGAGGTGTTATGCTTGGTCCGGGCAGGAATGAGCATAGCCTCTGTGAAACAAGGAGCTGGGGGTATCATCAGAATGGATGATCAAGAGATGAAGATATCGGAGAGATTGAAGGTCTCAGTGATAGACAAGGCAAAGGATCCCGCTTTGAGGTGGCAGTCACAGATGTCATCCAATCAATTGTTGAAGCAACTGTAACTCAATCAAGTGAAGAGTTACTAGTCAAGTGTCCAGTCAAGAGTAGGACAAAGACTCACAGAGGTTTACCCAACGAAGGGAATAGATGAGAAGTGGGCTAGATTGCAAGGGGTACTGAAGTACAAGGAAGTACAGAGGAGATCTAGCTTAGGGAATACAGACAGTATGGAAAGGTTTATATAAGTACAGGGAAATGAAGATGACTAATCAGATGGAACACCATGGAACATGGTGGAAGGATGATGAGTAATCCACAGTGGAAAGATGAGTCAGAATACTGTGGATGAGTAATGGTTACAAATGAAATGAGTCAGCTTGACTGTGGATGCATCAGCATGAGTCATGATGACAAAGCGAGGATGAGTCATGAAAGAAATGATGACTAAGGCAAATGAGGTAAGCGGGAGCAGGTTGAGGGTATTATGTCATCATAGAAGAAAGGAAAAGGCCTAAGCATGGTTCGAACGCAGAGACTTGGTAGTCCATAGTGAGAACAAGTGAAAGAAAAGAAAAGAAACAGTGAAATGTAACATTACCCCCCTACTATGTTCAAGCCACCAGCAAAGGACTAGAAGTCTCTGTAAGAGGGCCTGGGAGAACCAGTGACATTGGCATAAGCAGTGTCATCCCATACGTTATTGTCGACAAGAGTATCGTCTATGGATGGGGAGCAGCATCGGTGAGGAGGAGGGATGGGGCAAATCCGATTGAATCATCAGGAGCGATTGGAATGAGAGGATCGAAAGGATTGCTGTGAGGACTGTGGGGATGAAACTGGGAAAGAAATGCCAGGAGGACGCCTTAAGGGGCAGTGGCTCTGTGGGTGGCCAGGTCGCCAGCGTAGACAGATGGGGCATTGATAGAACATGCAGTCAGCGCGTCTATGTCCAAGGTGGTGGCAGTGGAAGCAGGCTTTGGTGTAATGGGAATGAGAGCTTAGGAGGGGTGTTTGGCCATTGTTGCCAGTCCAGTGGGCCTCTGCCCAATCTAGAGCGTTGATCTCGTCAGATTCTAGTGGTGACGACGATGCTGATGGAGTGTCCGGGGATGGGATGCATTGTTGTTGACTGAGCTCCAAGAGGTAGCAGTCAAGGTCCTGTGAAAATTCTCCCATGCCAAGTTGATACAAGGTGACTGAGAGAGCACCTCAAAGTTCATTCCGGATAGTGAAGAGGAGTAATCCAATAAATCCTACATGTGCCTGAGTGGTGACATGGGATGCGATAGGGGTGAGGCATTCAGCCTGGAGGTAGGCACGATACAAGGTGTAGAGGGGGGACTCCACATCTAAGTAAGTGGTGATGGAGATGGCAAGATGGGAGTTGGTAACATGTTGATTCATCAGACAGATATACTTCTTGTCAGGGAAATCGTCACAGAGGCAGGAGGCGTAGAAAGGAACGTCAACAGATAGAATTGGGACCAGGAGATGAGTGGGCAGCGTGGTAGCAATGGAGATGGGGGGTTGTTTTTCATATTGGTTTCCCCAGCCTGATATGGACTGGTTATTCCAACCGGGTTGAGCGATGGTGGACATAGTGTCTAAGGGCAAAGAGGAAGAGTCAGGAGAAGAGACAGAAGACGGTGTGGAGGAAGTAAATTCAATGGCCATAGTAGACGACTAAGTTTAAGAAGGTTTTGAATGACGTGTTGTTTTCGTGTCTGGCTGGTACTGGCATTGTTATATACTATAATACATGAGGTTACAATGAGGCTGGTTTAGGGCTGGTGCTTACTGATACTATGACATAGTGTGAAAGTAACTACTATATATGTACTAAGTGTTCACACACTCATGGGAACAATGGTCTAGAACTATGCAATGAGGCTACCATGCTTTTATCCAGCCTAAACCTCTCCCTTGTTTCCTTGAGCCTTGTAATTATTTGGTGACCTAGTGACCTTAACTGTATAGTTTTGGTTGTTGCCAACATGGTTACTACAGGTTACTATGTAGCACTTTGTGATGCTACATATAATTCACAACTTCACATTGCACAATATAGAGAGAACAACACTAGCATTAAATCACAACCCTACTACTAAACACTGCTACCTACTGGCACTGTTGAAGTAGTTGCTGGAGGAAGTTTGGTAATCATGAATAGCATTACAAAAAACGGTGCTCAGCAACACTGCCTTCTTCTCTCCAGTAGTGCTGAGTTGTGGGACTCTCGCTTTGACACTATAGAGTGTTAGTCCATTTTGCCTTTCACTTGAGGAGTACTAACCATCCATTTTCATAGACCTTCCATAAGAGCTTATCAACTAGCATATACTTGCCAGTTGCCTTCTCAAATTCCTCGAGTGCCACCATGTGACTGTCATAGATAGGCAGATACTCATCTTCTGTGAAGTTGATTTTTTGCTGAGTACCCTGAGCCCACTTGTCAATGGCACAGTGGATCTGTTCATCAACAATGAGTAGGATACTATATTGTACAATAAAGAACACATACTGCTGCCACCATAAGTGCAAACCCAGCACAAGAGAATGGATTATAGTAACATGCCCACCTGACACCTTCATCAGTCTTGCTTTTGAATAGAACATTGTTGATGGTGCACTGGATTGCTGGATTCTTATAAAGGCCTCTGTGCTGGTTAACACTTGTACCACAAATCTTAAAAACAGAGTGAGTGTTACACTTGATTTGTGTTACGTTTCACTGTTTCTTTTCTTTTTCCCATTTGTTTTCACTATGGACCACGAGTCCTGCATTCAAACCATGCCGAGACCATTTCTTTTCTCCTATGATGACATAATACCCTTGACTCATCTACCTTAGTCATTATTTCCCTCATGACTCATCGATGCTGCGCATTACTCATCTTATTTGTAACCATTACTCATCCGCAGTCATTTTGACTCATCTTCTGTGCTGCGGATTACTCATCTTCCTTCCACCATGTTCCATGGTGTTCCATCAGCTTAGTCATCTTCATTTCCCTGTACTTATATAAACCCTTCCATACTGTCCATATTCCCTAAGCTAGATTTCCTCTGTATTCTCCTGTATCTTCGTGCCTTTCTCAATCTAGCCGACCTTTGCCTTTCCTTCACTGGGTGAACCTCTGCATGTCTTCGTCCTACACTTGACTGGACGCTAGACTAGTAACACTTCACTTGATTGTGTTACAGTCGTCTCTACATTTGATAGAACAACCTCTGCGACTGCCAACTCCAGGTAGTATCCTTCGTCCCTTGACCCCCTTCGTTTCACAGAGGCTACGCTTGTCCCTACCAGGGCCAAGCGTTCTGGGTAGGAACAGGTGTAGCCTCGAGAAGAAGGTCTTGGAGCAAAGAGCAAGGACAAGGGGGTCTTGAGGGACAAGGGATCAAGACAACTAAGGGTCAGGGGGACAGAGGGAGTCTTGAGGATCAAAGGGATCAAGACAATGAGTTTCTTCGAGGGTCAAGGGATCGAAGACTAAGTGCTGAGAGTGACAGAACAACCTATGAAGCTGAGTTAAAAGCTTAGTGGTTGAAGCGTCCTTTCAAGTGCAGGACGAGGTCACACAGAGGGTTCAAGAGCAAAGGATATATTCCAAGATGTATCTAGGAGGATACTTGAGGAGGTCAAGATTAGAGAAAAGGAGGAGCGATGTCAAGTTGCTTTATAAGTAGAAAAAGAACAATAGGAATGACTATGATTGGTTGACTAAAGTGGTGTCATGGAATGCTATAGAAAGCTGTGAAATGAGTAGGTAATCCACAGTAAGGAACAGTAAGAAGCTGTGGATGACTAAGTATACATGAAAGTGGTGATAGAGGAAGAGACATAGTGTTGGCAATGACCAAATCTATACAGAAATGGCACTAAGTCACCCACTAGGAAACACACTCAAGGAGGGGGCAAGTTATGGTCGGGAATCAACCAGAACAGACTAAGGAGTCTGGCTGGTGCTGCATTCAATATATACTATGGTACACATGTTCTACATGGGGCATACATTAGGGCAAGCATGAGATAATGTATGATGTATTGTGAGACTAACTACTTAATAAGGATATAGTAAACCATGAGGTTACAATGAGGAGCACAGGTTATGTGATCCATGAAGTGAACATGAGGCAAACCAGTGCACACATGTGAACAATGAGGCAGGGCTGTGTGCCATGCATAAACCATGAGGTATGACATCATATGATATCATATTCTAGACCATTGTGACGTCATAGGTTCTAGACCTCGATCACGTGACTCAATAAGATGACTGCAAGTGCTAATCTAATCCGATAAGATAAGATAAGATAGGCACGCGCCTAGATAAGATAACTCGAGCACTTAAGACTTAGGTCAAAAATGAGGGTCATAACACATAGAGGGCAAAAGGAAAAGAGGAGGAAAAGAAAAGGATGGGGGTCCATAGGAATCATAACAGTGAGCAAACAGATATATCGACCAAGGATCACTCACACAGAATGTAAATGCCAAATCCATCAGGAGCATCTGAATGAGCTCTCTGTTCTTCTCAACAATTGCTGGGTCAGCACTAACTTCAAACCCATACACATTTTCCACAGCTGCTCAAGCCTTCATCTTGAGCTGTCCATGGAGGTGCATGGCATGTTGACCAATCTAAATAAAACATCAGTTTTATTACACCTGCCAAGGCACAGACCTTACCAGAAACAATGACCTAGGTGTCAATGGATGGTCGACTTTGTGGTGAGCACATGCCATGGCCCATGCACCTTTTGCCTGATCATTTTCCTCAACCTGACTAGAATATGAATTCTCAGTGAGCAACTGTTACAAACCCTCCTTTGCAACCTAGCTTTAGCGCTGGTTTATCTTATCTTATCTAATTTTCAAGCGCCCAATCTATATCTTATCATGTCACGTGACTCAAGTCTAGACCACTATGATGTCATACCTCATGGCTAGTGCATGCTAAAGGCATGGTAGCCTCATGTCGTAGTTCTAGACCACCCTTCCCAGGAGTGTGTGAACACTTAGTACATATATAGTAGATTATCTCACACTACATCATTGCATCAGTAAGCACCTGCCCTAAAGCAGCCTCATTGTAGCCTCATGTATTGTAGTATATAACAATGCCAGTACCAGCCGGACACTCCAGTCTGTTCTGATTGATTTCTGATCTAAACATCTCCCTTTTCCTTGAGTCTTTGCAATTGTGTGGTGACTTAGTGCATTACCTGTATAGGTTTTGTTGTTGCCAACATAAGAACAGACTCTTTTATCACTACCTCACCACTGCTCATGACCACCTTACAGTCGCAACATCCAACAACTTCGACACTCAAGGCCTTCATTGTGCTGTTCTTGTTTCATTTACTCATAATTGGTCTTTGTTACGACCCTCATTTTTTGACCTAAGTCTTAAGTGCTTGAGTCATCTTATCTCAGCTAGGCGTGCATCTATCTTATCTTATCGGATTAGATTAGCGCTTGCAGTCATCTTATCAAGTCACATGATCGAGGTCTAGACCTATGACGTCACAAACACATTGTCAACACATGGCACACAGCCCGGCCTCATTATTCACATGTGTGCACTGGTTTGCCTCATGTTCACCTCCTGGATCACATAACCTATGCTCCTCATGGCTAGTGCATGCTTGACGCATGGTAGCCTCATTGCTTATTTAACCATATATAGTTATAGTACTCTCATGATACATCATATCTTACAAATCACTGTCTCACACCTGCCCTAATATAGTCTCATGTAGAACATGTGTACCATAGTATATATTAAATGAAGCACCAGCCAGACTCCTCAGTCTGTTCTGGTTGATTTCCGACTAAACAGTGCCCCCTCCTCATAGTTTGATTCGATTGTGGGTGACTTAGTGCCATTTCTGTATAGATTTGGTCATTGCCAATAGTCTTGTCCCATCATTTGGGTGTAAAACAAGCATGCTTGCATAGCCAACCCTGAGACGTTAATTGGGAGGAGTACAATACTCCTATCTAAATATTGTTTACACAATAACACTTTGTGCATTTACTTTGTGGGTCAGTAGTTCCCATTCGAGGGAGAGCAGCCCACTGCATGCCTAGTGTGAAAGACTAGAATAACAAGCTTCTTCTAGTATAAATAAGACTTGTAGCTTCGGCAAGCTAAATTGTCAGCCGTAGCCAGGCAGTATCCTGGTTCTATCGACTTGTGCCAACTGCGTTTTGGGACTTGTGGACCCAAGTTTCTTTTATAGGTTAAGATCTGGTTGAGAAGGACTCTTTGTGAGATCCCCCCAGATAACAAGCTATAGTTACGAGTTGTTCATCTCTATGTGAGAATCACCTTGTTGTCAAAATAGCTTCCCAATCATTTTCAGAAAACTATTGCTATACAGCAGTAGGAATTACCCCCTTTCCTAGACTAGCAACCCCCAAACTCCAATATCTACCAATCCCAGCAATAAACTTCGCTACTCTTCTACCCTCGATTCCAGCAGAAGGACATTGTTATGTTTCATTGTTTCTTTTCATTTCATTTCTTGTTCTCACTACAGACTATCAAGTCTCATTCAAACCACACTCTGATCATTTCTTTTCCTCTGTGATGACTCAATACCCTTAACTTCATTCCTGCTTACCTCACTTGCCTTAGTCATCATTTCCTTCATGACTCATTCTCGTTTTGTCATCATGACTCATGCTGATGCATCCGCAGTCATGCTGACTTACTTCATTTGTAACCATTACTTATCCATAGTATTCTGACTCATCTTTACACTGCGGATTACTCATCATCCTTCCACCATGTTCCATGGTGTTCCATCTGATTAGTCATCTTCATTTCCCTGTACTTATATAAACCCTTCCATACTGTCTGTATCCCCTAAGCTAGATCTCCTCTGTACTCCCTTGTACTTCGGTACCCCTTGCAATCTAGCCCTTCTTGTCAACCCTTCAGTGGAAAGATCCTCTGTGAGTCCTCATCCTCCTCTTGACTGGACACTTGACTAAGTAACACTTCACTTGATTGTGTTACAGTCACTTCGACATTCAATCAGACGACACCTGCAACTGCCACTTTAAAGCAGTACCCCTTGACCCTAGCTTTTCAGAGGCTACACTTGTTCCTACCCGGACCAAGTGTAACAGACATCCCGACTATGATCCTAACGATCACCCTTGTCCTGAAATAGAAACAATCAGCCCTACTTTCAAACCAAACCCAGCTTTTACAAAACATGTTGGACTTTGCCAATCAGCTTGCCTCGCTGCAGCAGCAGCTCACAGCAATGAATGAAGCATTGCAAAGAGCAACCACATCAGCCCTTATAGCAGAAGCCAGAGCCACCGCCACAGAAAACACAGTAGCAAGACCTCTACCACAGGTCAAAGTGGAAAAGAAGATCTTGGTAGTGCCTGATCCTGGCAGCTACGATGGAACTTACTCCAGATTTGATGAATGGTGGCTGAAAATGCAGGTGTTCATGGAAATGAACACTGAAGCATACCCTTCTGATAAAGAGCAGTGCATGGCAACATTGTCTCGAATAGGAGTAAAAGATCAGGACAAAAATGGTGTGGGAACGTGGGTCCGAAACCAATTAAAACAATGTCAAGATAGCCAGATATATCTGAGTCCTGCATTACTAGAAAGAGGCCTATGAAACCATTTCCAAATTGGGAACAACAAAGATCTGGCCCTGTGAAAGCTTATGTCTCTTAAGCAAGGACCCAATGAACATATGCAAGTTTACCTAACCAAATGGCTAACAGCATATAAAGAAGCAAACTGCAGTGACTACATGGGCACTGCTTTACTGGAACAAAACACAAGGCAAGACATTATCCGACAAGCATATCTAGACAATCAGCGATGCGCAACAGTACAAGATTACGTTGTGGTCTTACAAAGATATGGTGAATCCATAGAAGCCTTTGAATATCACAAAGGACCCTGAAAGGATCCAAATGCCATAAATGTGGACGTTGTTCATCAGGCATGGGAGGAGCCTTCGGAGTTCGGAGGAGGTTCCAAAAGCTTTGCTGTTGCAGTTGCCTCCACCAAAGAGGCACGACAAATTAACAATGGATGCTACAATTGTGGCAAAGATGGTCACCAAGCACGTGACTGCAAAGCAGCATCTACTCATTGCCAATAATCCGGGTTCTCGTGTGGGGGACACTGAAAACAATGCTCCAAGTTTGGAAACAAGGTCCATGCCATGGAGACAACCATAAAAACAAACAACAACCCATTCACAAAGCCCTCTGAGTCTTCCTGGCAGAAGGCAGTTCAGGGTATGGACTTAGAGGCCGTTAGGGCCTATTTTCATGACATGGAAATGATGTTGGGAAAAGCCCAATGAGGACCTTAACGGATAAAGGTACCTCATCCCAGATGAACAATATCTCTTTTAATTCTGTTTCTTTACATACTCGACACCTAGATAGTGCTAGTACAACCTCTGTTTCTCTACCTTGTCATAATAGTTTTGATCTCCTTGAATCTCATGTAATATTAGATAACAATACCGATAGTTCATTCTCCTTATCTCTGTCATCTCGATGTGGTAGCCTACCAGATGACACAACTGAAACAGTGTCTCATATTGAGCGTGGCTCCAGTAAAAGGGTACTTAATTCTGTTATAATATATATATATATATATATTTCTCTTCAGAATCCAACTGATAGACAAGTGTGCACGCTCAAGCCACTCAGAGAAATAACTCTAAAAATCAACATAATACAAAAAGACAAACATTTCAGCCAATGCCCTACTGGATAGTGGTGCTAATGGAATCTTTATCAATACAGAGTGGGCAAAGAAAAGCTGCATTCCTCTAAACCCTCTTGAAAACATGGTGCCTGTCTACAATGTGGATGGAACTATAAACTCTGCTGGAGGCATTGCATACACGTGTAATCTTGTTATAGACTACCAGGGGCATCAGGAAAAAGTAACTGCCAATGTTACCAATCTTGGCCAGAATTAGCTGATTCTGGAATATATATGGTTAAGGGACCACAATCCCTCTATTGATTGGACCTTAGGTCATGTACACATGGATAGATGTCCCATCTCATGCAAGGTGTTAAACACCACATATTGTAATAGGATGGAAGAATATGAGAAAACATACATAGCCAATACATACACAAATCAGTTTACAATACCTAATCTGAGTTCAGAAGATGCCTTCAAATTAGTACCTGAACATTATAGAGATCACCTTGATGTCTTTTCTGAGAAAGTTTCCGAACACCTCCCTAAACGTAAAGCATGGAACCACATGGTAGATCTTAAGCCTGATTTTCATATCCAAAAAGGGTAGAATGATTTTGCTCAGTGTTACGCTTGATCCAGGTAGGAGTGAGCATAGCCTTTGTGAAACCAAGGACTAGGAGATCATCAGGATTGGTGATCAAGAGATGGGGATATCAGAGAGATTGGAGGTCTCAATGATAGACGAGCAAGGGATACTGCTTTGAGGTGGCAGTCACAGATGTCGTCTGATCAATAGTCGAAGTGACTGTAACACAATCAAGTGAAGTGTTACTAGTCAAGTGTCCAGTCAAGAGGAGGATGAAGACTCTCAGAGGTTTACCCAATAAAGGGAATAGACAAGAAGTGGGCTAGATTGCAGGAGGTACCGAAGTATGAGGAAGTACAGAGGAGATCTAGCTTAGGGAATACAGACAGTATGGAAGGGTTTATATAAGTACAGGGAAATGAAGATGACTAATCAGGTGGAACACCATGGAATATGGTGGAAGGATGATAAGTAATCCACAGTGTAAAGATGAGTCAGAATACTGCGGATGAGTAATGGTTACAAATGAAATGAGTCAGCATGAGTCATGATGACAAATGAGAAATGAGTCATGGAGGAAATGATGACTAAGGCAAATGAGGTAAGCAGGAATGGGTTGAGGGTATTATGTCATCATAGAAGAAAAGAAACGGTCAGAGTGTGGTTCGAACGCAGAGACTCGGTAGTCCATAGTGAGAACGAGCAAGAAAAGAAAAAGAAACGATGAAATGTAACACTCAGACCTGCTGAACAAGATGAGGTCAAAACATTCATAAATGAGCAATTAAAGAAGGGTTACATTCGACCTTCTAAATCACCTCAGACATCTCTGGTATTCTTTATACCAAAGAAAGATGGAAAGAAGTGTATGGTTATGGATTATAGATATCTCAATGAAGGCACAGTTAAAAACAATTACCCCCTTCCATTGATCTTGCAAATCATAGATAAGCTCAAAGGAGCTAAATTGTTTACAAAGATGGATATTAGATGGGGATATAATAATGTCTGTATCAAAGAAGGTGACGAATGGAAAGGAGCCTTCATCTGTCACTTAGGAGCCTATGAACCAACAGTTATGTTCTTTGGCATGTGTAATAGTCCTGCTACATTCCAGGAAATGATGGATGAAATCTTTGCTGATGATGAGGATATAGTAATTATTTACATTGATGACTTATTGATATTCTTGAAACACAATGACGTGGTTAAACATCACGAAGCAGTATGAAGAGTACTTCGGAAACTTCGTGAAAATGACCTATTTGTTAAACCATCAAAGTGCTTCTTTGAAGTTATGAAAGTAGATATGCTTGGAATGGATGTATCAGGAGATGGAATTTCGATGAGCAAAAGCAAGCTTGATGGAATTGCATCATGGCCTATTCCCCACAACATAAAAGGGGTTAGAAGCTTCTTGGGACTAGCCAATTTCTATTGACACTTCATTGAGAATTACTCTCTGATTGCATGACCCTTGCATGACTTAACAAAGAAAGATCAACTCTGGTGCTGGGGAAATGCACAACAAATAGCTTTCAATAGATTAAAAGAACAGTTTACTACAGTGCCAGTCTTGGCATACCCAGATGACACAACCCCTTATTGTGTCAAATGTGATGCATCAGAATTTGCCACTGGTGCAGTATTGTCAACCCTTAAGGAAGGCAAATGGCACCCCATCGCATATATGTCTCATAGCATGACTAAAGAAGAACGAAACTACCCAATTGCAGACAAAGAAATGCTAGCAATTATTTGTTCTCTTGAACAATGGAAACATCATCTAGAAGGTGCTTGTCATCAGTTTGAAGTTTGGACAGATCATAAAAAACTTATGTACTTTATGAAATCTTAAGATCTGAACAAGTGACAGGCTAGATGGGCTCAATATCTCTCTTGTTTCAATTATTTATTAGTGAATAAACCAGGCATGGCAATGGGAAAAGCAGATGCCTTATCTAGAAGAGAAGATCATAGTATAGGAATAGAAAATGATAACAAAAATACCGTCATGATAGATAGTTCAAAAATACATAGTGTACAAGAAATAGAACACTTTGATAGAATCAAAATAGAACACAAGAACTTACTATAGCAGAAGAATCAGTGTACAAAGATGGATTATGGGAATATGATGGAAAGATATGGGTACCTAGGAACTTGCATTTAGAAGTAATGATGCAATTTCATGATCATCCACTCACTGGACACAAAGGCTTAGATAAAACCAAAGAATTGATAGCTCGCTACTACAAGTGGCCTGGCATGAAAGCCAATATTGAAACATATTGCAAATCTTGTGATTGATGTGCTCGCATGAAGCTGTCGAATATAGCTCCTGCAGGAAAACTGCAACCCTTACCAGTAGCATCCGGGCCTTGGAAAGACATTTCAGCTGACTTTGTCACTGGCTTTCCGGAATCACATGGATATGATAGTGTGCTTGTAGTGGTGAATCACTTCTCTAAAGAAGTGGCCCTTATCCCCACTACTAAATCCATTACTGCACAGAAAACAGCGCAATTGTACAAAGACTATGTATGGAAACATCATGGCTTACCTGATTCTATTGTATTCGATCATGGTTCACAATTTGCTGGACAAATGATGATCGATCTTCTGAAATTGTTGAAAATCGAAAAGAAAATGTCTACAGCCTATCACCCTCAAACCGATGGACAAACAGAGCATATTAATAGAGAATTGAACCAATATCTCTGCCTGTTTGCCACGGAAAAGCAATCTCAATGGGTTGAATGGCTAGCTTTAATTTCAATAATACGAAATCATTGTCTATAGGATTTACTCCCTTTTAGCTTACAAAATTGTTTACTCCTCATATGGGTATAGAACCAAAGATAGTGAAATCACCTGCTGCAGAAGCATTCGCATCAGACATGAAAGCCAATATAGAATCTGCTAAATCTAATCTTGAGAAAATTTGTGCCAAAATGTCACTTCAGGCTGATAAATCTCAATCAGATGCTCCTAATTATAAGATCAGAGATCTTGTTCTATTGTCATCAGAACACTTGGCTATAGCTGATAGACCCTCTCGAAAGTTAACCAAAAAGTGGATTGGATCTTATCAGGTCACAAATGTGTATACAAACTCTTCCAACCTCCCTGCCATTGAAACTTGCCTAAAGTCTCTCACTGCCACTCAAGACGAAGCCTTAGCTGCTCATGAACTTGCTAGACAGGTCATGAAGGCTCGCCATGGCAGAGAATTCAAGCCCTTCGCTAAAGGAGATAAGGTTTGGCTGGAAGCCAAGAACTTGAAATGTTCTCTCACATCCCCCAAATTCACTCCAAAACGAGAAGGACCCTTCACCATCACCCATGTCCTATCTCCCCTCACCTACTGATTGCATCTCCCTAAAACATGAAGCATTCACAATGTGTTTCATGCTTCTCTCTTATCACCCTATCACAAAAACTCTGTCCACAGTCCAAACTTCCCAGCTCCTTCCCTGGACCTAGTAGAAGGTGAAGAAAAAATATGAGATACTGTGGATCATATGCCACAGAGGCTCTGCTAGGAACCACATGTTTCTAATCCAATGGAAGAGATATACTATGGAAGAAGACACCTGGATCCCTGAGCGGGAATTGAAACATGCCAAGTCCGCCCTCCTCACTTATAAGAAACTCCATCCCTCTGTCTTTCCCTCCTAAATCTTCCTAACTACACCATATAACCAACATGTCCTATGTCTCAAATGAAACCCCTTCTACCATATCTTCCCTTCCTCCTACCTCTCCACCACTTTTGCCTCCTGCTTCAAGTCCTTTTCCTGATCTTCCTAGGAATGATGCTCCTTTATTAGATTGTCCAAGCCCGATGGGACTTGGCACTCCTCTTCCCACCTCCATAACCGATGATACCCCCTTCCACTGGCACCCCAAGTCTCCTCTCCTTGTCCCCTCTTCTCACCCCCTGTTCTTGCAGTGGACATCCCCATGTATGCCCTTTGTCTCAGAAATGACAAATCATCCTCCTCCACCATTCATCACCTCAGAGCATATCTCCAAGACTCTAGGATGCATCATCCTATCTCTGCTCACATTGACATAGACTCTCCCCTCAATTCACTATATCTTGCCTTTGTACACTTCTCCTGCCTCCTCCCCATTGTCAATGCCATGCTTTCCTCCTCTGAAGGCAGTTAGGCATTCCTGGCCTCTCAGGTTTCTGCTTCCCACTGGGCCATTGAGGAACAGCTTCTCTCTGCCATATATCAGCTAGGCATAATGGAGTTTGTCAATGACATAGATCGATTTTTGGCTGAACTGGCTGCCTACCCCTCTGTTCCTGCCTCCCCCCTCTCACCCAAACCCTCCCCCTTCTCCTTCCCTGCAGAGATTGAAGCAGTCTCTCCAACTGGTCTCCTCGAAATTCCTTCCACTCCCTCTGCATCCTCCTCTCCACTCGACTCTGCAGAGATCAAGGCTCTGGATCGCATCAAAGCCCTCCACTGCTCTGAAGAGGTCACCCCTTCAGAACACAATTGCTACGAAGTAATCAACCTAGCATTCCTAGACCCCAAGTCCCCCCCTTCCCATTCCTCTTCCCTCGACATCGAAGAACCTGTTACTGTGGACTGCATTAAACTGGACCAACAACGAATCACCAGGAGTTGACCTCTTCTCCGAGGACACCCCCTCTTCACCTCCTCCTGCTTTCAATGTCGATGTCTAGAACATTTTCGAGTCAACTGCTCCAACTATCAATGCCCCTTCTGTCTCCGCAGGCAACCTGGACATATCCAGAGGAGTTGTTCTCTTCATCGATGTGCCCCTCGCATTTCCCCCTCCTCTTCCTCTTTGTCCTCCTGTCGCTCCAGAGGCTCCAGACGATCTTCCAGGTCATCCAATCGTTCCTTCCCCATCCCTCCCCCTTGATGTGACCCTCGAGACGACCTCAGTGATTATGGAGATGATTTCTATGATGAAGTCGCTGAGTCTAACATAACAGGCGAACCCTGTGGACAATTCTGACTGCTTCGTTCAGTCGAACAGAAGCCTACAAGGGGGGTAATGTTATGACTTGCCCCTACTCTTTTCCTTTCGCTTCTCCTTTCTCTTTTCGTCAATGCTTACCACTACGCTTTTCTCTTATCGATCATTTATTCACAATACTTCCATCATCCGCAGTCTTCCTGATTCATCCATAAACTGCAGATTACTTATCTCTATTACTCATGCTTATTCATTTGCTTTGTCACCTGCTTAGTGTACTCTTACTCATCCACAGTCTTCATAACTCATCCTTTTCCATCATGTTCCATGATGTTCCATCTCCTTGGTATATAAACTCTAGACACTCGATCCTGTAACCCTAAGCTAGAGCTACTCAATACTCTCAAATTATATCTGCTCTCAGCACTGTCCTTCGCCCCTCTGAGCGTGTGCTTGTTATGACTTGCCCCTACTCTTTTCCTTTCGCTTCTCCTTTCGCTCTTTGTCAACACTTACCACTATGCTTTTCTCTTATTGATAGTTTACTCACAATACTTCCGTTATCCGCAGTCTTCTTGATTAATCCATAACTGCAGATTACTCATCTCTATTACTCATGCTTACTCATTTGCTTTGTCACTTGCTTAGTGTACGATTACTCATCCGCAGTTCTTCTGACTCATCCATACTGCGGATGACACATTCCCTTTTGTTATGTTCCATGACATTCCATCTCTTTCTTATATAAACCCTAGATACTAGATCCTGTAACCCCAAGCTAGAGCTACTTGATACTCTCAAAATATACCTGCTCTCAGCATCACCCTTAGCCTCTCTGAGTGTGTGCTCCTCACTCTAGTCCTTTGTCGACCTTAGACCTTCCTCTTTGGTCTCCTCAGTCCAAACCCTTGTGCTATGCTTCGCGGTGAAGCTCTCAAGGAAACCCTTAGCCCTAGTCGTCCTTAGGCCCCCCCCTTCAGACTCCTTCATCCCTTCATCATCCTGTTACACTTGGTCCGGGTAGGAACAGGTGTAGCCTCGAGAAGAAGGTCTTGAAGTAAAGAGCAGGAACAAGGGGGTCTTGAGGGCTGAGGGAT
This sequence comes from Rossbeevera mucosa, assembly GCA_038090415.1. Lineage (NCBI taxonomy): Eukaryota > Fungi > Basidiomycota > Agaricomycetes > Boletales > Boletaceae > Rossbeevera > Rossbeevera mucosa. Next base: position 4,675 of record JBBPMR010000482.1, on the reverse strand, counting down.
CAAGATGACTAAGAGCTAGGAAGACTAAGGGAGTCTTGAGAATCAAAGGGATCAAGACAACGAGGCTCTTCAAGGGTCAAGGGATTGAAGGGCTGAGAGCAACAAAGACAACCTACAAAGCTGGATTAAAAGCTCAGAAGTTGAAGCATACTTTCAAGTGCAGGACGAGGTCACACAGAGGGTTCAAGAAGACAAGAGATATATTCCAAGATGTATCTAGGGGATACTCAAGGAGGGGATATTCAAGGCAGTACTCGAGGAGGTCAAGGTAAAGAAAACTAGGAGCGATACTGAGTCGCTTATAAGTAAGAAGAAGAACAATAGAAATGGCCATGATTGGTTGGTAAAAGTGGTGCCATAGAATACTATGGAATATGGGGGAATGAGTAGGTAATCCACAGTAAGAAGCAGTAGAAAGCTGTGAATGACTAAGTATTACACAGAAGCGGTGATAAGAAGATAGATCTGGAGAGCGAACGAGGAAAAGAGAAAAAGAAAAGAGATGGGGGTCCACACGAATCGTAACACATCCTCTGGTGTCTACCTTAGGACTCCTCAGCCTCAGCCTTAGTACCCATCAAGTCTACGACCGACCTTACCCAGGCCAGTCATAACAGTGCTCCTCACCATCATTCTTCATCGACCTCAGGCCTTCCCCTTTGGTCTCCTTAGTCCAAACCCTTGTGCTACACTTCGTGATGAAGCTCTCAAGGTAACCCTTAGCCCTAGTCATTCTCAGGCCTTCCCCCTTTGGACTCCCTTGACTCTTCGTCATCCTCTGGTGTCTACCTTAGGACTCCTCAGCCTCAGCCTTAGTACCCATTGAGTCTACAACCAACCCTATCTGGGCCAGTCATAACAGATTATGCCAAAAAAGCATATGCAGCAAGTAACTGTAAAGACTATGCCATCCAGATGATGAGATGGTTGCAACATCAAGAGGCCTTTATTTGTTTCAAAATGTTTCTTGCATGGCATGGCAATGGTCCAGACATCAATTGTCCTCGTTCTTTAACCTTTCCACTTGGTATGCAGTATCATATCTCCCATCAACCTCCTTTCCTCCATTTCCCCCAGAAACCACTGCACTATCTTAAACAGCACCATGGTGCTGTTGGATTCATTAATGCTCTTCAAGCCTTCATTGCCACATTGCCCTGGCATAATAATCATCAATTCTATCCACCCAATCTGCACAATCGTTTTGACTGTTTCAAAACCATGACATTGGCTTTGCCAGACTCTGGACATATGCTGAGCAAGAACTATGCCTGAGTTCATGCATATCCCCTCCACTCAAATGGACCTTGTAAATGGGCCACACCTGCAAGGTTCAACATGGTCCTGGTTCGGGTTCAGGAAGGCAATGAATTAAATCAATGTGGTGGATTTCATGGTAAGTAGCATTAGATTAGCATGGAACAATGCTGATAATTATGGTGCTAGGATTGCAAGTGGCCCAGGTTCATGTCATTTTCAAATTGCTGCCTCACTTAGGTGATCATCCCAAACTGCTTACCTATATCCATTGGTTCAAGCCATTGCGCCATTTGGATGCCACAGTTGGAATGTTCCATGACAGTCATTCAACCTGCCTCCATCAACCAAATGCTGCTGTTATGCCTGTCGATCACCTAGTTCAAACTTGTCACCTAATATCCAGGTTCCCGAGTGGTGCTATGCATCCTCATTGAATTCAAGGTCATTTGTTGGCAGAGGCTGACTGTTTCTATCTAAACAGATATATAGATTTCCATCTATTCAATCAGTATAGGAAACATGTATTGTGACTGATCAAGTGATGGGCAGGTGGTGAGTAATCTTCTCATCTTTGATGTCCACTACTGATCCTGTCCTATCAGCACTCTAGATGCTCACCAGACCTCCCTCGACAACACTTTCAATGGGTTTCTCTCTCACTCTTGACATGTCCACATTCTCAGTAGGTTTATTGTACACTCACCCTTATCTCAAGTTGCTCACCAATATCTAAGGACCTGTCTATACCAGTCTACCGATCCTGCAGCCAAAGCATCCTTGCCTTATGCCTATACCCTCGACATATCCCAGGCTACTGGAATGTCCACATTGTCAGTCATAGTAGGTCTAACTTATACTCACCCTTATCTCAAGTTACTCACCAATATTCAGGGATTCGTCTATACCAGTTTACCAGTCCCACAGCCAAAGTGTTCTCGTCTCACACCTATCCCCCCCTTGGTGTGTCCCTCTCACTTCTGACATGTCCACATCATGGTAAGTTTATTGTATACTCGCCCTTATCTTAAGTCACTCATCAATATTTATTTAAGCTACCTATATTATTATATACTCATGCCACCCTGTCATACTATGTATTGCTATGTAGTATGTGGTTTATTATCAAGTTGCTACCAGATCATATGTAGAGTAATTGACTATGAAATGTGTTATGTGACGACTATGTAGCACTATGTACTAGTGATTCCATGGCCCGGCCTGAAAGCCATGAGTGTTATGTTTTGCTGTTTCTTTTCTTTTTCTTGTTTGTTTTCACTATGGACTATAAAGCCCTGCATTCAAACCACACCTAGGCCATTTCTTTTCTCCTATGATGACATAATACCCTTGACTCATCTACCTTAGTCATCATTTCCCTCATGACTCATCAATGCTGCACATTACTCATCTTATTTGTAACCATTACTCATCCGCAGTCATTCTCACTCATCTTCTGTGCTGTGGATTACTCATCTCTCTTCCACCATGTTCCATGGTGTCCCATCAGCTTAGTCATCTTCATTTCCCTGTACTCATATAAACTCTTCCATACTGTCTGTACTCCCTAAGCTAGATCTCCTCTTACCTCAGTATTCCCTTGTATCCTCATACCTCTCTCAATCTAGCCCATCCTTGTCTTCCCTTCATTGGGTGAACCTCTGTGTGTCTTCGTCCTACACTTGACTGGACGCTAGACTAGTAACACTTCCCTTGATTGTGTTACAGTCGTCTCTACATTCGATAGAACGACCCCTGCGGCTACCACTTCCAGGTAGTATCCTTCGTCCCTTGACCCTCTTCGTTTCACAGAGGCTATGCTCGTCTCTACCCACATCAGCAAATCCCAAAAGAGCTGTGCAGTGCTGCACAGCGTGTCACAGCGGTCACAAGAGTACAAGAAGGTCCCGGGCTGTGCAAGGTACCACAGTGGCATTTACAGGACCACAGGCTGTCAAATTTAGTAATTCTGCACAGCTTGCTCCTGCTGTATGGCAATGCCAGAACACCACAGTGTGACGGAGTGTGTACAGGTGCCTCTTTTTTTCTTATTTCCCATTTAAATAGCATTTTTAAAACAAAATGTCATTCTACAAACTACATAGAGACAAAACATAAATAAAAAAATAAGCTAATCGTCATCGTCGCACCGTGGTTGTGGCCATGGTGTCGCCGTGACCCGCTCCGCCGCTGCCGCTACCTCATCCTTGTGGTGTGCCTTGACCCGCCCTGCCGCTGGTGCGTGACACATCGCCATCATCATCATTGTTGTCGCTGCCATTGCCGTTGCCGTGGCACATCGTCGATGTTGTCGTTTCTGTTGCTGCGATGGTCGTCGTTGTCGCTGTTGTCCCAGTCGCGGTCACCGGGACGCCGCGTCATCGTCGTCGTCCAATCGTGGTCGCTGGGATACCCCGTCATCGTCCTGCCATTGCTGTTGCCGCAACGGCTGTTGTTATTGCCGTTGTCCCAGTCGCAGTCACCGGGATGCCGCATTGTCATTGTCGTTGTCATAGTCCTCATCGTTGTTGTTGTTGTTGTTGTTGTTGTTATTGTCGTTGTCTGCATCGGCATTGTGGTCTGGGGTCATCATCCCGGTTGGGTCCATGTGCGCGGTGCAAGGGAGAGAGAGAGGGCAAGGGCGAGGGCGAGGGCGAGAGGTGAGAGTGGGAGGTGGGCCGAGAGTGAGAGCGGCGAGATGGAGACGACGCGTTTTGTTGTCATTGTCGTCATCTCCAATGTGTGTGTTGCGGTGCGAGGTTGAGGGCGAAAGGTGAGAGGGGTGGTGGGCTGTGTGCGAGCGCGAGAGGGAGCTGAGGGGCGAGACAATGACGACATGATGTGATGACATCGTCTTCGTCGTCGCCATCTCTATCGCGTTTCTCATGGCGCAGGGGGAAGGGGCGTGGGCATGGGCACGGGCGAGAGGGAGTGGTGGGAGTGGGAGGTAGGCCGAGAGCGAGAGTGAGGGGTGAGATGACGACGACAATATGACGCGATAATGTCATCATCTTCGTCGTCACCGTTACGTTCATTGCAATGCGATGGCGGGGGCGAGAGCAAGGGGTGCGGGTGCAGGTGTGGGTGCAGGTGGGCCGAGTGCAAGAGCGAGAGGGAGGGGGATGTCATGTTGTTGTCGTCCAGTCACGGTCACTGGGACGCCACATCATCGTCGTCGCTGCCGTTGCCATTGCTGTGGCACATCGTCGTCATTGCCGTTGCTGCGACAGTCATCACCGTTGTTGTCCCAGTCGCGGTCGCCGGGATGCTGCATCGTCGTCGTCATTGCCGTCATTGCAGTTGCTGTGGTGTGTCGGCGACGTTGTTGTTGTTGTTGTCATTGTCGTTGTCATGTCCTTGCTGGCTTGGTAACATGGTACCATCAACGCGTAGTTGTTGCGTTTTGTTGTCATCATGG